>CAUYSK010022389.1:0-14545 GCA_963575035.1 Avahi laniger | reverse complement strand
CTAGAATTCTAATAGTTTCACTCCTTAGGTTTAAATCTGTTATCCAATGTGAGTTGATTTTTGTGAGAGGTGAAAGGTGTGGATTTTTTCTGGTTTCTTAAGGTGGAAGCTGAGATGACTAATTTGAAACCCTTCTTCTTTCCAAATGTAAGCATTTATTGCTAAAAATTTCCAAGTAAAAGTTTACCTACATTCCACAGATTCGATATATTGTGCTTTCATTTTCAATCAGTTCAAATATTTTCTAATTTTCTTGTGATTTTTTTCCCTTTGGCCTGTGAATCATATAGAGAGAGGTGTGCAGTCTAATTTCTAAAAATCTAAGGGATTTTCCAGATATCTTTTTATTATTGATTTCTAATTCTCTAGTGGTTGTCTAAAAATGGTTTTTATTTCATCTTTGTTTTTAAAAGATAATTTCACTGGTATAGAATTCCAGGGTGACAGTTTGTATGTGTGTGTGTATGTGTGTTTAAATGCTTTTAAAGATTTTTCTCCCCTGTTTTCTGGCTTAATGAGAAATCTACTCTCATACTCATTTTTTGTCCTTTGTCGTGTTCTTTTTCCCCTTCTGGTTGCTTTTAGAAACGTAAGATTTTTTCTTTTATTACTGATTTTAAGCGATTTGACTGTGATGTGCCTTAGTAGAGTTTTCTTCATGTTTCTTATGCTTGAGGTTCATTGAGTTTCTTGGACCTGCAGTCATTCATTCTCCTTATCCTGTTTGGAATCTGATATTCTATGCCAGGCAATCCCTACTTTCTGCCCCCTACATAGATGTTTATTATCAAATTTGTTGATTTTTGCCAATTAGATTGGTAAAAAATGTTATTTCAGGATAATTTTAATTTGTGTTTTTCAAGTGATACCAGGCATTTTAATTGTCTAAAAGTCATTTGTATCTCATTTTCTGTGAACTGTCTGATCATATCCTTTGTTCAATTTTGTATTGGTTTCTTGATCATTTTTATATTGGTTTACTGTATCCTTACCTTTTCTGCAATGAACATTTTTTTGGCAATAAGATGATACAACATAAAGCTATTTTTAATTTAAAAAAATTTCAAAAATCCACGCAGTTTCCTGGTACAAATACTCAAGAGTCCATGTTAGCTAGTATTATATTTTATAGCTAGTCATATGAAGACTTATTTTCACTTCTTTTTGTGGGAAAACCTGCATAGCTAACAGGCAGTATGCATGCTTTAAGGCCTGAGAGTCACTCTGGACTACTTATCTTTTCAGGGCAATGGAAAAATCACAAAATTCTTATCTGTAAAGAGTTCTGCAGCTCTATCTTAGTCATCACTTCATTAGATCTTCCAATGGCTCCAGGAAGCTGACAAGTCATTGACAATGATCCTCATTTTACAGATTTTGAAACTGAGGCTTAGAGAGGTAGAGCAACTTTATCACATGGAAGGTTAGATTTAGAAGTTAACTTAAAGATCATTTAAGTCTATTTACTCAGGGTCCTACAATTAGTAGCTAGGGCAAAATTTTGGCTTGTCCCCCAGTGTTCTTTCTAATGGCAGCAATCAAAGTGAGGATCCTCATCACTCTAAATGGTTGAGAAAGAATAAATAGCTTCTCTTCTTCAGGAGACTGCAGGCCAAGTCTTTGACAGGTCATGGATGAGCAGGCACATGGGGATGCTAGAGCCTAAGGTCCATTTATGCTCACCTTTGGCAGCAGTCAGCATGGTGGAGGCCAGTTCACACTGCTGTGATTCCAAGTGTCCAAGCGTGAACCAGCGAGGATAACGGCTGGGCACCACAGACACCATATGGTGAGGGTGGGAAGTGTCGCCTGCAGAAGTTGAGTTTTCTAGAACAGGTAACCTAGAAGACCCAGAAGAGTCATCAGCCACTGTCCAGACCCTGGCCTTCTGAGCCACCTTAGAGAAGCTTGCTCTTTGCAGGGGAGGAACTGGGGAGAGGAAAGTATTAACTAAGAGCTTTACAGGTTTTTAAACCTATGGTTCTATACTCTATGTGAGATGTGAATGTCTGGGCAGTTGCAGAACTCAAGCTGAATAGTCCACACTGCAATTGGATTTGAAAGGAAGTTCAAGAGCCATAGGGTTATTTATAAAAGTTTTAGAAATACATGTCATGGAACTTCCTGTTTTATCTGAGGAGTTCTCACAGCCTTATGGTCTAACTAAAATTTTTCTTCTGTATAGTTTGCTGCATCCCAGAAGTCCACCTGCCTAAATCAAGGATCCTATTCTAGTCTGCAAACAAGATGCCCATAGTTCGTTGTTCTCAAGTCTTGGGGTAAACATATTTATCTTTACGTCCCTCAGATTCCTCTGGGGACCCATGCCTGGGAACCATGACTCAGTTGAGCTATGGAAGGGCTCAAACCCCTTCTTGGACTGCCTGAATGACCCCAGAACAGGGAGACTCAGGGCTTGGGTGCTCCATATCTATTAGTATTTCAGGGGCTCCCTCAGACAATCAACCATGAGGCACATCCAGGGAGCCAAGTGGGTCACCAACAAGGAATCCCAGATAGGAATCTTAAATCATATAAAAATATGTGAGCCATTTTAAGGTAGGCTTGGTGGCAGATCCAACAGAATAGACAAAGAAGGAAAGAGAGGAAAGTGGGATAAACAAAGAAAGAGCACTGGAGATTTCTGCTTTGGTGCATGCAACTATTCCAGGAAAGGGCTACTCACCTCATGGCACGTAAGCCTAATTTATAGGATAGGTCTGGATCATGAGGCAGTAGAGCTGAGAACAAATACTTGGCAAAGGTATGCATGGGAACACTTTCTCGGTGGATGATTTCTCCCAGACCGCTGAAGGGGCCTCCTGCAGGAAGAGGATAAGCCAGTCAGTTATTTTATTTTATTTTTGGTATGCTTCCATTTGCCAGCCTGGACTTGAGCCCCAGGATCCCATGCATGTTTGCTAACCATAGGAACCTTCACTACATTTTAATGTCATAAATATTCTTATATGTGTGTTCTGTTAGAGAGGGGCACCCAGGGTCACAGGCCAAAGACAATATGACAAAAGGCCCTTCTCTACTTACCTTCCAGCAGTAAGAGGCACTGTTTCTGCAGCGTTTGGACTAGCTCATCGTCCATCTGCAGCTCCTGGAGTTGGCTTAGGAGCTGCTCCTCATTACGGCACACCTTGTCCTGTGCATAGAGGCCTTCAGGCATCACCCTCTGTTGACCCATGCCCATCAGAGCAACTTCCAGGGCCAATGACAGGTAGGACTCACTGCTGTTTGGGCAGCTTGCAGCTACAGATACATGCTGGTACACAGGGGGTCTGCTTTCATTCATATCTGAGGGCAACAGGGCAGCAGGTTCTTTAGGTCAGGCCCAGCAGATTCTTCTGTCTTTCTCTCCCTCCCACTTTTGGGATATAGTCAATAGCTATCACAGAAAAGCTGAACCGGAACCCCAGAAGAGGAAGGAAAATATACTGAAAAAATGTTACACAGAGCCATAAAGATTCCCACCTCTTTCTTAATATATGAACTGGCAAGGCTAATTGGGATCAGAGGAAGAAGATAATGGCCGCCCTTGGTTGGGGCCACTCCTTATATCTCTATCCAGAGGAATCTGAATCCATCCAGTGAACTCTTACTTTTGTAACACTTACAACTTCTATGTTATCATTATTTTATATGCTCCACCACTGGGTTCATAATTTCAGGAAGAGAACACAGTTTAAAAGTTAGAGTCTTGATTTCTTTTCTTCATTATCCATCCAATAAATATTTATGAAAGACTATTAAATGGCAGGTACTACACTGAGTGCTAGGATCACAAAGATAAGTAAATCTTCATTTCTATTTCCAAGCAGCTGATAGTCTATTAAGAGATGCTCACTTGTAAACAAATTGTAACCTAGTGTGCTAAATACTAAAGTAGATACATGAATACAATATGGTGATGGCATAAAGGAATGAAAAATCAATTCTGTCTCTATCTAGTCCTTGCTACTTTGAGACTCTATTAAATTATTGCCCTTTATTTCTCATTTGTATTAATAAAACTGGTACAAACCACTAAGAGGGAAGGAGTTCAGAAGAAACCAGGGAGTACTATGCAACTGCAAGAGATATGCACATTCTTGGTGGAAGTTCTTTTCCACTTTCAGACTGCTCTAGGTTCTGGCCTCTAACTGCTGAATTTCCTCTATCCCATCTTATTCCCCTTGGACCACATTCTTTAGGCATTTTTGGTAGGGAAAAGAGAGGAGCAAGGAAGGCTAGCAAGGTAAAATGGGCAAGTAGGACAGGGCCAGACCACAGGGTGGGAAAGAAAGGCGGGAAAAGAGGGAGCCTGAGGAAACCTCTCAGGGGCAGTCCAGTTTGGACAAGAGGAAAATGACAGTCTGCAAGAAGGGGTAGAACACATTCTGGCAGGGAGTAGAGGATTGCCAAGGGCACTCTTGGCTTGCCTCAGGCTGACCCCTGTACCTGACACTTCCAGATAGCCATCATCGTTCAGTCGGCAGGCTTCAGTCAAAGTGAGAAACAGGCAGCCAATGGGATCCAGGGGGTGGCCCACCCAGCCCTCTAGGTTTGTGATGGTTGTCGTTCCTCTTTGCAACAGTTCTGGAAACAAGCAGGTCAAAGTTTTAGAGAGTAATAGAGACACATTGCTCTTTGTCCCTGCCTGAGTCTCCTTATCTTTCAGGTCTTGACCCTGAGAGTCAAAGAAAAGCTTCCCTTATTGTCTTGCCTTGGATTGATATAACTGGCCATAAGCACACTGGCCAGCTGCAAGGTCATGTGGTCTGCATTGAGGCTGCCTACTGGTTCTGCATATGTGGATATAGCTTTACAGTTTTAAAAGGGTTTTCTCATGCCAGATCTTTTTTTTTTTAAATTAAATTAATTTTGCAAGTTTATTCCTCTCTAGGGATTATCAGCAAAATGGCAAAAATACATGCCAGATCTTAACGAGCCTTCCAACTGGTTTGTGAGGGAGGCAGGAAGGCATTATTCTCATTTTACAGATAAGAAAACTAAGATTCACAGAGATAGAGTGAGGCATTCCACACACAGGTGGAATGATCTGGAATTCCCTAGCCCTTGCCACACCGTAATATTTAATGAAAATTAAGTTCTGGGCCTTGTATCCTCTGAGCATCCTCATCGGTCTTAGGCCTAAGGGGGCTAATTTCCAAATCACTATACCTTTCTTCTGATGTTTGTAGATTTCCAGCTGCCGTTGCTGCTGCAACCTCAGAGTATTAATAATGGCCACCGTGAGTCTGAGGGCCTCTTTTGGATAACCGTGGGAACGCAGGGCATCAACCCGAGCACAGGCTGTAGGCACATGCTCTACCAAATAAGAACAAAATATTTTGGTTGAGTTACTATTTCAAATCAGGAAAATTCATTCTTGATAAAGGGAGTTTGTGTTTAGTCCAGTTCCTCAAATTCAATCCGACATCTATAGTATACCAGGAACTGTGTTTTCATTTTTAAGGATATAAAAAGTTGAATAAGTCATGGGTTCTATCTTGAAAGAGCTACCTCACAGCCTTAGCTTGGTGGTATGGTATAGAACTAGGACATACAACTAGGATAATAAAATGTAGTACCTCTTTGTGAACATGTACTATGGGAACCTAATGAAGGTAGCAATTAATTGCCTAAAGGGAAAAGCCTCATTTGTTTAATGAATCCTACCTTTTCTGAAAACCTATTATATGCTAGGTAGTATGCTGGGCAAAGGAAGTACAAAGATGATTAAGAAATGGACACTGTCCTCAAAGAGGTCACAAATAATACATAAACAGATAATTATAAAACATTTAAAAAGAAATAGCATGATAGAAATACATACAGAGAGAAAATAATATTTGGGCAGTGCTTTGAAGGATAAGCAAGATTTTAAATAGGTAAATAAATAGGGAAAGGCATTCCTGGCAAGGGAAACATATAAGCAAAGGCATATAAGTAAAAGCATAAAAATGTATTCAATATAGCATCTTCAGAGGATGGCAAATAGTTCTGTGTAGTTTGAGTTAGGTTATGTGGTGTAGACAGCCTGAAAAGGTAGAGTCTGGAACGTAAAGAGCTTTGAATGCCATTCTATGGAGTCTGGATTTACCTTAGAGATAACAGAAGACTACCAAAGGCTTATAGATAGGTAGGTGATTATAACAAGCTTTATACTTTATTTTGTGATTTCTTTTAAACAGTAAAAATTATAGAATTGCAGAAAATTTAAAAATATAGATAAACAAATATAAAATAAAAATCAGGGATAATCACTCTTTCCGGCTTCCTATATATTTACCTAGACTTTTCTATTAAATTTTTACTCAAAATGGATGATATGGTTATTGTTTTGTGACTGTCTTTCCCACTTAGCACATTGTTAATATTTTTCCATGTTATTAAATATACGTCCATAACATTAAAAATGATTACATATCATTCCACTGAATATATGTGCATTCACTGAGTTAATCGATCACCTATTGTTGGACATTAGATGGTTTCCAATTTTTCCCACTGTATCTTATTTATATCTATGCTCTAATGAACCCCCCAGCTATATGCATATCCTTAGTTAATTATGGCTCAGGATAAATTCCTAGATGTAGAATTCCTGGATCAAATGGTATGAATATATTTTAAAGGCTTTTGATAAGTGTTGCTAAAAGACCCATCAGAAAGGCTATAAGCATTTACACTACTACCAGTAGTAAATGAGAGTACCTATCTCCATGCAACTGCTCTGGTACCAGAAAATAATCATCTTAATTTTAAAAACCTCTGACCATTTGACAATCAAAATATGGTAACTCACTGTTGTTTTAATTTGTATCTTTTTTTGTTAATGAGATGTACATTTTTTTCATATGCTTGTTAGATTTAGGCTTTAGAAGTATGGGATCAGAGAAGAGGCAAGATAGTTAGAGGGAACTTGAGATGGTGACACCATAGTGTGTTTGGCTAAGGCTTTTCAGAGAGAGAGACAGGGACATATCCAGAGTCAGCAAGATCTCGAGAAAGACAAAAATATGGTGTGAGAGATGAAGGTAGGGAATTGGGAAAAGACAATGAAAATGTATGTCATTGTTATAAGACTTGGAAAATGAATACTTTTGAAAAGAATGTCTATTTTGGATAGTGATAAAAACAAGGACAGACTGATTAAGGGAAAGCCAGGAAACTATTTCAGAGGAGGGTTTAAACTCATGTTGAAATGGCTCTATCCTGTTATGATGAAGGAAGGTAGGTAAGAAGGAGGAAAAGAAGACAGCTTGGTGACAAATGCAGCTGACTAGCACAGGGTAATTTAAGTTTCAAACTTGGTAGCTTTTGAGAAAAATATGTAATTTCACAGTAGAATACAATGCTGCTCAGTGACTACTGACTGAGAGAGCCTGTGAACTGATGTCTAATTGCTTTGTTAGTACTCTTTGATATGTATTAACTCCTTTCCCCTCCCAAAGCTTAGGGGACAGGATATAAATTCCTGTTTGAGGTCACTGTACCTCAGCTGAGTACATATGCAAATGGCAGGGCCAGCATGGTGGCTCACGCCTGTAATCTTAACACTTTGGGAGGCTGAGGCCAGAGGATCGCTTAAAGACCAGCCTGAGCAACACAGCAAGACTGCCATCTCTACAAAAAATACAAAAATTATCTGGGGGTGGTGGCATGCATCTGTAGTCTCAGCTACTCGGGAGGCTCTCTTGAGCTTAGGCGTTTGAGGTTGCAGTGAGCTGTGATCACATCACTGCACTCTAGCCCAGGCAACAGAGTGAGACCCTGTCAAAAAAAAAAAAAAATCAAATGGCTTAAGCTTCACATAAATATCCTGAGTCCAAATTGTAGGTGGAGCTGCTGGTACCTATGTAGATGGCTCATTTGGGCCTGGCATGAGGTGAGGTTGAGCTCTGAAATTCTTAAGAGTAGAAGAGGGCTAGACTTACCCAGCCACAGTGGCTGGCCTTGGGAATTAAAGAGTAGTCTCTCACTTTCCCGCTGACAGGCAGGAGCTGTATAGATATCACTGCTGATTATTCGCTGTAGGTGGCCATCCTGCCAATGTAATTCACGGCCCTCGATGGCTCTAGTGAACACTGTTCGTCTTGGTCTAGATAAAGAGTCTGGGGAAAGAAAAACATGCAGCAGTATGACAATGGGTAATCTGAAATTTTAACCCCTAGGTCTTCTTCAGGGTAGGAGGCTGGCCAAAAGAATAGCATGTGGGCAGTGAGAGCAGCCATTCTGCTATCTCTCCAGGTATTTGCTGTGTTGCCTCCTTCTTGGATGGGCTTTTAGTGTGTGTGTGCCCTCCGAGTTAG
Source organism: Avahi laniger (assembly GCA_963575035.1). NCBI lineage: Eukaryota > Metazoa > Chordata > Mammalia > Primates > Indriidae > Avahi > Avahi laniger. Next base: position 6,239 of record CAUYSK010022389.1, on the reverse strand, counting down.
GGAGAAACTTTCTACAGAGATCTATGGTTGCCTTCCTCCTTCTACAGAAAGGTAATTTCTGCTGGGACCCAGAGCCACATGAGGGAGAAGAGGCGCAGTGGTGTTCAGCTGCTCAATCATAAGGATACAAACTGCTTCTATAGAGGCAGAGAGAAGCAGCTAGGTAATCTCCCTAATCGGTCAATCTGTAACTTCTTTCATTTACCGTGTGACCCTTATCAGACTAAGGACTTCCATGAAATTCATACTAAACGCTCAAAAAGAGCTGAGGCCCTGTATGTTCTGGTACCCTTATCACACCATATCTACAGGCTTACAGTCTTATTACTCAATAAGAAAAACTGATGCCGACAAAAGACTAACTTATTTTCTCACGGGAGTCTTACCATGCCACCTCTCTTCAGGAAAAGGGCTGCAGTCTTCCCTATGTCCATATACATGGCAACTCTGTCTTTAAAACTTTGGAGTCATTCTTGATTCTTCACCCCCTCTACCCTACCTATTTCTACCACCCAGAGAGGCATGGGGAATCACAAGAGTGTTTTTTGTTTTGTTTTGGGATGGGAGATATAACAATGTGCTCGTACATTTAGGAATAATTCATGAAGAGGGAAAAATTTGTAATGCAGGAGAGATAGGAGATAATCCCTAGAGCGATGTCCTGGATAAAAGAGATGGAATAGGATCTTGACAATCTCGGGGGCGTGGACTTGGAAGCACAAACAACAAGATGGGAAGAGGCAGAGTAGATGGGCAGAGGCAGTAATTCTTTGAAACACTAGGACAATAACTCTTTTGACCCACCACCACAGATGTAGTGATGGAGTTTTAGAAATTCTCTTCTGATTGCTTCTACATACTCAGTGAACAGGAAGCAAGACTCAGTTGAAAGTGAAGAAAGGGAGGAAGTACAGAAAGTTTTAGGGAAAAGATGGTGTGAAATAGTAATTTAGAAGAGTGAAAGAAGGCATAGAGTAGGGAAATGTAGTAGATGTCCAGAAAAGCAGTAAGGACCCACTCGAAATTAGTGGTCATAAATTTAAAATAAGACAAGGTTACTACGGTTGTTTCTTTCCAGTTATGTTCAACTGTGCAAGTGTGAGCACCGAGTAATTAGAAGGTAGGAATGAACCAAGTTTAGGGTTTTGTCACATGAGTAACAAAAGGAAAAAGGGAGTTGAGTGTGTATGTGAATGAGTGAGGAATGTTTATAATGATGTACCAAGGAATCTAACCTGGATGAGAAGGAAAATGAGGCTGTTAAGATAGTGAAAAAGTGGTAAAATAAATATTCCTAGTGAGTCAAAGAATTACTAGAATTGGGATACCAAAGAGAATAAGCTAGAAAGATTGGTGGTGGTAATTGGTGATGCTTAGAATTGAGATTATGAAGAGTACAGTTATTGGTAATGACCTTGTTTAGGGAGTGACTTTGGGATTGAATGACTAAATTATGGTGGAAGATGAGACTATTGGAAAAGAGGAGGTCAAAGAATTGAGAGGCCAGGGTATTGGAAGGGTCATCTATGTGGCTATCAAAATCATCAAGAATTATGATAGGATAGTGACAGAGAGCAGTGTTAGTAAGCCAATAGCTAAAAATCTTTAAGGAATGAGGAGGATTGACCCAGAGGTATACAGATGACAAAAACCAGGAGGGGAGCAGATAGTTTAGTTTGATGGCTTAAAATTTAAAGCTGGCAGGTATTTTAGAAAAGTGGGAAGGATAATGATGTAAAAATGGCAGTGAAGAATAGGCAGGAATCCTACAGCTTCTCCAGCCCCTATGGTAAAAGGATGTGAGAGAGACATCAATCACAACTTGAGAAGACTACAGAGACAGCAGCATCTTCAAAGGAGAACCAATAACAACAAAGAACCAATATATGATCACAAGGAAGAAACTGCCCGATTGTAGGTATTTGTATGCATATGACCCTCTCTATGCCATCCAAAGCCAATACCAAAATGGTGGCTTCCTGTGTTACAGAAGACAGATGAGTGCCAGGAACAGGTAAAGAAGTGGCAAAATTACAGCTTTCACCTTTCATTACCTTAGTTGTCTTAAATATACTGACAACTAATTATGGTACAGTAAAAGATGACCAAACAAAAACAATAATTTAAGTGATTTCTTCCTTGAGATTAAAATAGCAATCAAGTTATCATTTAAAATAAAAGGGACCAAGTGTAAAATCAGTGTCTGAAAAAAATCTCCTGCCAATAAAGGCTCTCAGTGGGCTAAAGAACAATCAATTGCCACCATCAAATAGCCTGAGTTACATGAACTAAAACTGATGTGAATGCTGATGCCCAGGGATGTCTCCAGGCCAGTGGGCCCCAAGGATGGAGGGTATAGTATCACTGTACTGGATTTGTCTTAAAATGAGGCAAGAGTCCTAGCAGTAACTTGGAAGGATGACCCCACTCAGACATTTGCTGTATAAAAATTTGAGGAAAACAGAGAAAGGTAAGAAAAGCTATGGTCAGGACACTTTTTAAAACTGCTTTTTATAGACCTTCTGTTTCTTCCCTGAATTAGGTTTTCTGAGCTAAAACCAACCCCAACTGAGGCCGAGCTCCATTAGACATGAAAAACCCAAAGGGTAGAGAGGAGTCATGCAGAGGGCTCTAGGACTGTATGCTGGGCACTGTAAGGACACTTTAAATGTGGAAAAGAACAGCATCCCCAATGGAAAAGATATAATCTTATCCTTATTTAAAGATTGCCATTTCAAGATGAACAGAAAGACAGGCTTTTCTTATTTAAATGGCAATTCTAAAAACCAAAAGGCTATCTAGCTCCTTTTCTTCTAAAGTTTACCCTCCCACCTTGAAGTTCCAGGCACAAAAAACCTAAAAGGACACTTGGCTCACCTGGGCTGTGATTGGCATTCTGGGGAAGTGCATTGGTGATGTTGGGCAGCTCATGTCCATAGTTCCCATCCTCCAGGGGACAGACATCCAGGTCACTCCACTTCTGCAGTTGCTGCAGCCAACAGGATTTTTCCTCCAGTTTGCAGTGTGGATTTAAAATTATGCACACCCATAAAGCTCCTGGAAAATAAAGCAACCCACATTCTTGCTATCTCTCCTTCGATGTATGTGTAAGCCTTAATGTTTCAGTTTCATTTTTAGTTGGCAGAGAAAGTTTCCAAAGCATCAGCTTTCTTCAATATAAAAAAAATTTGCTAAGATCTTCAGAACTTGCTTAATTTTTCTTCCCAAAGCTTCCTTAAAGCAGAGTGACTATCTTGATAAATGAATCTGTGTGCCTGTGATGATGAAGACAGAGTTAGGCTTGAATTCTAAGCTCAAATCTGTTGTCCAATAAATATTTATTGAGAGCGTTCTATGTTCAAGGCCTTGTACTGGTAAATAAGACAGTGTTCCTACCCATAAGGAGCTTTCTAGTGTGGGAGACAGATAAATAAACATAATGCCATTTAAATATAATAAATATTAAGATAAAGATATATGTTCAGGGTAAAAACAGCAGCATAAAGGAATGGCATTTTAGTTCAAGGACAGGGTTGGAAGGGAGGTGCTCAGAAAATGTTTCATTTTTTAGCTAGTTGGACTTTCTGAACTTCAAATCTCTTAGCTGTAAAGGTTAAGATCATAAAGACATTTACTTTGTAGTGATATTGTGAGAATTAAATGAGATAACATTTGTAAAGGGTATAGCTAGCATATTACTTGGCACATCTTAATATTTCCTTTTTCTAAGAAAAATGACTTGGACTTGGATTTTGAAACTGTTAATTAACTTGTGATACCTTAAAACCATTATTTGGATTCTCTGTTACTGCAGTGGAGTATCAGATATTCCACAAAACCAATTAGTACTGTTTCTTTGAACACAAGCAAACCTATTTTTTCTTTTCAAGGTTGGTTATGTGGCTGAGCCAAATAATTTCTCAATCTCAAATTAGCAATAAACCCGGCTACAGAGCATCTTAATTTAAACATCCTTTGGATGGAGGTACATTGACACACTATTGCAAAGCCTCTCAAAGCCAAATAAATAGAAATGTTTTAAAAGGCCATCTTCACCTCATTATCAGATACTAGTATCTGATACTGATACTTAGTATCAGTATCAGATCCTAACTGAAGATGAAAATTCATTTCTATTGGTTTAATTCAATTTTTAAAATGTACCATGAAAAAGAAACTATACTATGCAATAATTACAATAAGGACTCTTAAGGGGATTATAGTAATAGTAACATTTATTTTACAGGTTTAAGAAGTGCTTTTCATCTATAATGAAGAAAAGGATTTTCATATTTAATCTTCACAGGCAGAAGAGAAGACCAAAAAAGAGGCTATTAAATTTGGCAACTAGAAGGACTCTAGTGACCTTAGGGATGGCAAAATCAATGGGATAATAGGAATGGAAAATAGATTGGGTAAGTTGAGGGAGGCTTAAGAGATAAAGAAGCAGGTGCTAACTCTAGTCATGCAGGAGTTCCTATTTTCTAGGCATTTAGATATTAAGAAGAGGATCCCTAGAAAGTAAGTACAAGTACATTTACCTATAAGTTAAAAATGAGTTTTCCATCTTATTAAGTCCTTATGAATTTGTTTAAAAAATACTCAGAGACTGTCACATCTCTAAGAAAGAGCCAAAGCAAAAAATCCTATACTTGCCTACATATAACAATACTCATGGGACTATGTTACCAGTATACTAAAGCATATTTTCTTGCAACTGAAAAAAAGTATCAAATACTCTAAGCAAAGGTAACTAATATAAAGTTAAAATTTTACACAATCATCATATATTAAATATAACAAAATAATAGCTATAGTTTATTTCTTCTTAGTGGCTAGGCATTACATTAAGTACTTTATCTCTTTCAGTCTTCCAACTCTGAGGGCCAACAGGTCTCGGTTTTAATGTAGAAAGTAGAAAACAGGGGACTAAGGATAATTTTTAAATTTTCTTTTTCAGCAGTGAGATACAGTCTGATGCTGCGTTCTGACATGAGGACAACAAGGGGAAATCAAGTTTTGGCAAGAAAATGAAGAGTTCTATGATGGTCATATTAAATTTGAGGTATTTCTTAGAAGTTGTGGGCAGCTGGACACAGGCTGGAGCTCAGGTGAAAGATCAGGGCTCGTGACATACATTTGTGACTTACCCTATCTAGATGGTATCTAAAACCATGGGACTGAATATAATCATTTAGGTAGAGAATGTAGACAGGAAAGTGGGTTCTGCATGGTCCTCAATGCTTAGAAGGGTTGAGGAAAGGCAGAGAAGGCTGCAAAGGAGACTGGGGGAAGTAGCCAGGAATGTAGGAGGGAAACCAGGAGGGTGTTCAGTTATGGAAACCAAGAGAAGAGTAAGTTTCAAAAAGAGTATGGTCAACTTTATTCAAAACTGCTAAGAGATCAAGTTAAGATGAGAACTGAGAAGTGACAACCATATCTAGCAGTATGGAAGTCACTGGTTGTTTTGACAAAAGCCACTTCAGTAGAGTGACAGTAATGAGCAATGGAATCCCAACTGGAGTGGGCTAAAGGAAGAATGGAGGTGAGCAAATGGAAGGAGTGACTGAAGATAACTTTTTAAAGAAGTATTGCTTTGAAGTGAAGAAGGAAAATGGGGTAATAGTTGGAGGGGATAGTTGGAGCATCAAAAGAATGTTTTTTAAAAATTGAGATTAAACTGTCTGGTCCAGGACTTTTCTTTTTTGGAATGTTTTTTATTGCTGTTTCAATTTCAGTCCTTGATATTGGTCTGTTGAGGAATTCTATTTCTTCCTGGTTGAGCCTAGGGAGGGTGTGTGTTTCTAAAAATTTGACCATTTCCTCCACATTTTCCAGTTTGTGCGCATAAAGGTTTTTGTAATATTCATATATTATATCTTGAATCTCCTTGGCATCAGTTGTAACTTCTCCTTTTTTGTTCCTGATGGAGCTTATGAGAGTTTTTTCTTTTCTGTTCTTTGTGAGTTTAGCCAGCGGTGTGTCAATTTTGTTTATTTTTTCAAAGAGCCAACTTTGGTTCCATTAATCTTCCGTATAGTTTCCCTGTTGCCAATTTCATTAAGCTCTGATTTGATCTTAATAATTTCCTTTCTTCTGCTGGGTTTGGGGTCAGTCTGTTCTTCTTTTTCCAGATCTTTGAGTCGATTCATTAGGTCGTCTGTGTGTGACCTTTTTGACTTTTGGATATAAGCGTTTATGGAGATAAACTTTCCTCTCAGGACTGCTTTGGCTGTGTC
>CAUYSK010022388.1:0-11749 GCA_963575035.1 Avahi laniger | reverse complement strand
GTGTGTCTCCCGACTGCCCGCCACTGCTCTGCACTCTGCCCGGGGCCAGCTTTGTGGAGGAGGCGTCTCAGCCTGATTTGTCTGAAATCTTGGCTGCAGCTGGCGCCTCCCACTGGAGGTGCAGCAGGCAGGCACACGGAGTGAAAGCTCAGACGTGCTCTCCACAGCCACAGACAGCCCCGTAGCCCTCTCCGCTCTCCCCTTCCTTGCGTCGACTTCTCTGTGAATGGACCCTGCAGAGCACGGTCGGCACAATCAGAAACCTAGTCACTTCCTGAAGGGCAGCGCAACAGCAGCTCAGCCGTTTGGGGACTGTGCTCTCTTTAAGCCACGTCCGCTGCTGCTGCTGCTGCTGCTGCTGCTGCTTGGGGTGTGTGTGAACATGTGTGTGCAGTGTGTGTGTGTATACAAGTGTGTGTGTATATAAGTGTGTGTATACTAGTGTGTGTATACTGTGTGTATACAAGTGTGTGTATACAAGTGTGTGTATACAAGTGTGTGTTTGTATACAAATGTGTATGTATACTAGTGTGTGTATACTGTGTGTATACAAGTGTGTGTGTATACAAGTGTGTGTATATAAGTGTGTATATAAGTGTGTGTATACTAGTGTGTGTATACTGTGTGTATACAAGTGTGTGTATACAAGTATGTGTTTGTATACAAATGTGTGTGTATACTAGTGTGTGTATACAAGTGTGTATATAAGTGTGTATATACAAGTGTGTGTATGCAAGTGTGTGTGTATGCAAATGTGTGTGTATACAAGTGTGTGTATATAAGTGTGTATATACAAGTGTGTGTATACTAGTGTGTGTATGCGTGTCGTGCGTATTCAGGTGTGCGCATGTGCATGTGGAGGAGGGGTGTGTGTGTGTCGTGTGTATGCATCGGTGCGTGTGTGTATACAGGGGCGTGTGTATGTGTGTCATGCGTATTCAGGTGTGTGCGTATGTGTGTCGTGCATGTGTATGCATGTCAAGTGTATTCAGGTGTGTGCGTGTGTATGCAGGGGTGTGTATGTGTGTCGTGCGTATTCAGGTGTGCACGTGTGTATGCGGGGGTGCGTGTGTATGCAGGGGTGTGTGTGTGTGTATGTGTGTCGTGCATATGCAGGGGGATGTGTGTGTGTCGTGCGTATTCAGGTGTGCACGTGTGCGTGCCCCACACACGTCTTCTGACTCTATCACTTTCTCCCTGGTCTTCCTCATCCTGGAAATGAGACTCCAATGCCATCCTCCCTCCTCAAGCGCCTGTGCGAATAACCGTAAAGGTGACAGGAAGACGCTGAGGTTCTCTGACGGTGCCTTGCATGTGGACGGAACTTGCATTTTCCTTTTATATGTAAATAATGCCCCTCCCTGAAGAAAGGCAGGTACAGAAATGCGCTTCTGTTGTAACTGATCCTGGGTGGCACACGAGTGGCGTCCTGGTGCGGTGCGGGTGGCACTGGGGCAGGCACCTGCAGGCGCCGCTCCCTGCTGGCCCAGGGCTCACCGGCTCCGTGGGCCTGGGGAGGCTGCTGACCTTGCCGAGAGGCTCGTTCTCGTCATCTCGTATTCAAAGTCAAGGAAGAGTGAGCGGACACTGGTCCATTCGGTGGGTCAGTCGCTGTCACCAAGCATCCCTCTCTCGCCCTCCCCCGGTTTCTGGGGACACGAACACATAGGTGTTCCCTGGTGAGAAGGAATACTGAATCCGGAGGGCGGTGGCGCTGTGCCCGCCCGCTCCGCAGAGCGCAGCCGGAGCGGGAGCCGCTGCTCGGCTCACACCGCGCTTTGCTTGCAGAGTTGGCGCGAGAGCTGCAGTTCAGCGTGGAGGATGTCAACAGGATCCGCGTGGAAAACCCCAACTCCTTGCTGGAGCAGAGTGCAGCCTTGCTGAACCTCTGGGTCCTGCGTGAAGGCAAAGACGCAAAGAGTCAGTATTGGGCCTGGGGCCTTCTCTTCCCAGGGCCTGTGCTGGGACCTGCTCCTACCACGGCGGCTCCTCACGCCCTGGTCACACTGTTGGCTTTTGGCATCGGCCCCTTTGTGTCTGTCTGTCTCCCACACCCCCCCACGGTCGATAGGTCTTCCACCCAGCCCTGCCTGGAGACGTTACCAGAGAACTGTGGCCTAGGCCTTTCTAGCCTTGGGATCAGATGAAACCCTCGGTGACACGTGTACACAGGGTGTATGACTCTTGTCTTTGGAGTCTTCTTGCGGAATTTCTCAGCCGTAGGGCTGAGTCCCAGTGGGACGCGTTCTCAGTTCTCCCAGGAACACCTTCCTCCAGCCTGGAGGGAAGAGTCCTCTCTCTGCCTTCACGGCTCCTCCGCCGAATCGCGTTCAGACGCAGGAGGAGACGGAGTCCTTACGTTTGCATGTCAAGGCAGCCACCAGGGCGCAGAGCTCCACGAGGACAGAGCCCGACAGTTACCGCCCTCAGCTGCCTGCAGTGTTCCTCTTGGACCAACAGAGCCCCTCCTGTCTGTCTAGGCTTTTAAATCGCTGCTGTTAGCATTTGGGAGAGATCTGTGGGAATATAAAAAAGTGTTCTCCAAAGAGGCAGCTTGTTTTGATTCTGATACAAGGGTGTCTCCACCTTCCAAAAAAAATCCGTCATCTCTCTCCTCCCTTTTTCCTCCCGGCCCCAATTTCAGAGCCGCCAGACACTCCCTGGCTGCCCTCGAATCTCAAGCAGCTCTTTTCCCGACAGTGGAGAACCTGTACGCGGCCCTGCGCAACATCGACCGGAGCGAGATCGTGAGCATGCTGGAGGGCTCTGGCAGGCAGGGCCGCAACCTGAAGCCAGACCGGCGGCACGCAGACCGTGACTACTCGCTGTCGCCCTCCCAGATGAATGGTGAGTGTGTCTGGGACAGACGCGGGCTGAGTGGGCACTGGTGGCCGCTTCCCACGACGTTTCCTCCCCAAAACCGTGCCCTCCTTTTCCCTGGGGAGCAGAGGTGAGCGAGAGAGACAGGCTGCCGTGCACTCGGGCGTCCTCGCCGGGCCCTGCACCTTGTCCTCAGGGCCAGCGGCGCAGCAGGGCCTGGTGCAGCGGGAAAGCGCTGGGGCTGGGAGGCAGCCGGCCCCACCCTGGCCCCCTCCGGCCGCAGACTTGCTGTGTATCTTCGCAAGGCGTGGGTCCTCTATGGGGCGTCAGTGTCCCCCGCTGTGACGCAGTGTTTGAGCAGCAGTGGCACGGAGATACTTGCCCGGGTCTAATGCGGGTTAGCCGGACGGTGTTCACAGACCCCCCGTGGCGGCGTCTGGGCTGAGCGGTTTGCTTCCTGCGGCCCAGTCTCTCCTCTCGTCCCGTCTCTTTCCCCTCATCCTTCCCTGACGTGCTTCAGCGTGGCAGGGAGCCCTGGTGTGACCAGCCCAAGGAGGGGGGCCCCCGACCTTTGCCCCCAGTACCCGCAGCCGCTCTGCGAGGACTGCTGTCCTCCAGGAAGGACCAGTGGCTTGAGGGGACAGCGGAGGCACCCGGCCCCCGCCTCATCCGCCCACTTCCACCTGGGCCCAGCACGGCGGGCGCTCTGCGGGGCTGAGCCGGGCTCCTCCTCTTTGAAATCTGCAAGTTGCATTAGATCCCTAAGATTTCTTAAGACTTAAAAAAAAAACGGTTTTATGACACATTTTCCTCCGGTGCCCGGAATGTCACCCTGGACCTCTGCATGGTGATGTTCACGCACCCCAAGCTCCAGTTTCAGTGGCCGCCCCACACTGTGGGAGAGTGGCTGACGGTGTGTTCCAGGTGGGGCCTGTGCCTGCCGAACCCTCCTGTCCTCTGTCCCCTGTTTCCTGAAACATGCCATCTAGCGCCCCCGGGGTGCAGGGCTCATCTGCTGATCACGTCCTGTCGCCTTTCTCTTCTGCCTCTGACCTCATGGTGACCTCTACTTTGCTCATGTTCTTGCACTGCTCTCTCCACTGTCTCCACCTTGGCCAGGTGCACGAGAGCCAGCAGCCCCCACGGAGCATGTCATTGGACCCCCGTCCCCCGCGTGTGTCGTGGCTGTGTCTGGGGGCACGTGTGTGTGCGTGTGTGCACGGGGTGTTGTGTGGCCCTGTGTGGTGCTGCCTCCTGCGCGTGCTCTGCTCACTCGAGGTCCACCCTGTGGGGATGTCGTCCTCGCCCCGCAGGGGACCTGGCCGTAGCACTGCGAGGGTTGCGCGGTCGGCCAGTCAAGGGAAGCTACAAACTTGGGGGAACCCCGGTGACAAAACCCTCCCCCCTTCCTGTGTGATCCACGCTTCCTCAATGTCCACTCGCGGATTCAGTCGAGTCGCATCAGCACGATTTTGTTTCTTCGTGTCCCCTGTATGTGCCTACGGGGCAGCGAGCCGTCAGAATTGCACATGTGTGAACATCGCAGTGCAGACCTAGGCGTTCGCGACCGTCCTCCCTGGCCACAGAGCTCCCAGCCGTCGGGCCTAAATCCCCGCGTGGGGCCGTGGCTCTGCGCATCCGTGTGTGCCGCCCAGGGCTGCTGCAGTTGGGCAGCCCATTTGGCAGATGTTTTTCAAGCATCATCGCATGCCAGGTGCTGCTCTAGGCAGGAGAGAGAAATCTGTTCTCAAACAGCCTGAAACAAAACAGCTTTGCCTTCACAGAGCTTGCCTCCTGCTGAGAGCCAAAGGTCACATGACATGGGAGGGACTTCTGCCATGTCCAGCGGGTTCCCGTGCACAGTGTGGGGGATGGGGCGTGAATGGTGCAGTGGGAGTGGGTGGCGTTTGAGCAAAGGTTTGAAGGAGCCGTGTGCGAGCGTCAGGAGGGAGCATTCCAGAGCGCAGAGCTCCGAAGGGGCCATGCCTGGAGTGACACAGGACACGGGCCAGGGCCGGGGCAGAGGGAGGGAGGGTGGCGGAGGCCCACGCTGTGGCCTGCCATGAGAACACTCGGCCAGCCCTGGCAGGAAGTGGTGGGAAGCCGTCAGAGGGCTCTGGTAAAAGAAGGGTCCTCTCCCTGCTTAGTGGATTTTAGATGGCCACAGTCGAGCGCCCCAATATGTCCTGGTCCCAGCTGCTCCGCCCAGCCTCCGCAGCCCCTCGGAGCCTCCTCCAGTGGGTCCCCGCCGAGAACTCAGTGCACCCCCGTCCCCGCTGCCCCAGCAGACACTCAGGAACTGTTGCCAGCTTGGTCCAGAATTGACTTCCGTGTGGTTTTCCTGCGCTCCTCCCTGCCCCAGCACACTGCCCGTCACCTGGGTGCCTTCTGGTCTGGAGAGAAGGCGGCGGCTGGGCCAGAGGTCTCAGGGAGAGAAGGCGGCAGGCTCTGCAGTTCCTCGGGCTCTCTCTGGGGCAGGGCACGCGACAGCCTGACCGGGCCCGCCAGCCCTGCGCACCGATGCTCGCAGTCAGACCTGGGCTCCTGTGTGCTTTGCCCTGTTTCTCTGCGTGTCTGAGCTTCCTTTCGAAGCCCAGGGATGCAGGACAGCGACGGTGACTCTGTGGCAGTGAGCCTGAGACACTTGGGTTGTCAGGGCAGCAGAAGCCTGAGGGCTCTTCTCGCCCCCAGCACTGGGACTGGCTGGAGCAGAGGGGTCAGGTCACAGGGCCAGCTTGCTTCTCCTGTGCAGGAGGCAACTGCCCCAGGCCCTTGGAATAAACATAAAGAAAGCGTGGCCTGTAAAACAAAAAAAATACATACATAAAAAATAAAAAAAGTAGAACAGACTTCTCACGTGAAAGGGGAGATGGACGCCTCACAGCCACGTCAGCGCATCTGGTCTGATGAATTGGACACATGAATGTCTGCGTGGAGGCGAAACGTGTTTTTTCCTGTCTCCTCTCAGTGACAGCAGGCTCCTGTCCAAGGCCTGGCTGTCTGTCGGCCCCTTTCTTCTGGTCTCCGCCGACATTAAACTAGTAAGACATTTGTCACACCTGAGAGGAGGGACCCCGGCCACACCGTGCCCGGGGCCAGACATCTGGCTGCCTTGCACCTGATTCCTCCGACACATCGCCCCGAAGGGGAGCCTCTGGCTGGGGGTGGTTGGTGAGCCGGGGTGGCAGGGCCGCGCCAGCCCCCTGCAGACACAAATGCTCTGAGACGCAGCCCGGGATTCGGTGGGTCGCACCGTGGTCCGGGCCACCCACATCGTGCTGCTGTGCCTGGCTCTCGGGGAGCGTCACTCCCACCAGCGACAGTCCTGGCCCTGCAGCCTCGGAGCCGAGCCTCTGCGGAGCAGGGTCCTCTGGAGACCGAGAGGGAAGAGCCAAGCCTGCTCCCGCAGCACCGTCACCAGGGCGGGCCCAGGGCGAAGACAGCAGGGAACCCCTGGCAGGGTCGTGCCTGTGCGCTCTTCACCCTCACACTTTCGTGTGGGTGAGACTCGTGAGACTCCGCTAAAATGAATGCCACGCAAATGTCAAGATGGAAAAGTCACAAAGAGTACCCAAGGGTGAGCCCTGGGCATCCTGTGGCCAGCAGGGCTACCCAGGGCTACCCAGGAGTGACGGACTGTTCCCTGGCCGTGTCTGAGCAGCTGTGTAAGACACGTCACCACTGGCCAAGCTGGGTAACAGGGACTGGATATAGCTTCCTGACTGAAACAACCAAAACGTGCACAAAATGCGTGACACGACAGTTCCCAAGACCTTGCATACCGGACGGCGAAGGACAGTGATCCGTGCGGCATGAGAAATGAGTGACGTGAGCCCTACAATTGCCTGGTTTATTGCCTTGAAAGAGTTTCTAGGGACGCCTAGGAAGACTCCCTGAGTTGAAGAGAAGTTTCTGGGCGTCCAGGGAGACCGAGGCAGCTTGAGTTCCCAAGATAGAGGACCAGAGAGGAGACAGTTACACAGACATAAAAATCTGGAGACCTGCGGTGGGTCCCCCGTGAGTTTCAGCGAGTGTTAAACAGCTATTCCCAGCAACCAGACTGGTCGTGCACAGCCGGTGGTTAAGAGACATGGGAGGATCTTGATGATTGGCCCCCAGGCCTCAGTCCTGCCAGATAAATTCAAAAGCAAAATGTAAAGGGATCAAGTCTTCCCAGTCCCTTAACTGCGTAACAAAACAAAGCTCAAGAATATCTGTAGGAATACAGAAATACCCAGCACCCAATAAAGCAGAATTCACAATGTCCAGTATCCAGTCGAAGATGACCAGACACACCCAGACAGGAGAATGGGACCCCCATGAAAAGAAAAATCAATCCACTGAGACCGACCCAGGACCGACACTGAGGTTAGAATGAGCAGGCAAGGACAGCAAAATGTTATGATGACTGTGTTTCGGATGTTCAGAAAGTTAAGTAGAGACATGGAAGGTATTTTTAAAAGACCCAAGTTGATCTTCTACAGATGAAACTAAAATGTGTAGGATAAAAAATACATTGGATGGGATTCAGCGTCAGAATTGCAGAAGAAAAGATCAGTGAATTTTGGCCGGGTGTGGTGGCTCACGCCTGTAATCCTAGCACTCTGGGAGGCCGAGGTGGGCAGATTGTTTGAGCTCAGGAGTTCGAGACCAGCCTGAGCAAGAGCGAGACCCCATCTCTACTGAAAAATAGAAAGAAATGATCTGGACATCTAAATATATATAGAAAAAATTAGCCGGGCATGGTGGCGCATGCCTGTAGTCCCACCTACTCGGGAGACTGAGGCAGGAGAATTGTTGGAGCTCAGGAGTTCAAGGCTGCAGTGAGCTATGGTAGAGCCACTACACTCCAACTTGGGTGACAGAGCAAGACCCTGTCTCTTAAAAAACAAACAAACAAAAAACCAGAACTACAGGGATAAATACATATTAATAAGATTTATTTTCTCACTATTTAAATCTCTAAGCTATAGCTGACTATTTAAACAAAAACAATAACAATGTAATATTGGGTTCATAACATATAAAAGTAAATACCTGACAACAACAGCGTAAAAGTGAGGAAGGAAGAATGGAGCTGCCATTGTGAGGGCCTCACAGTGCGCCCAGCGGCATGGGGTCACCTCAGGGCAGACCGCGACTGGTTACGTGTGTGTGCTGCAACCTCTAAAGCAGCCACTTAAATACTAGTTATAGCTAATAACCCGTCAAAATAGATCCAAGGCTCCATAAATCTAAAAGGATTTAAGTCATACAAAGTATATTCTCTGACTATAATGCAATTAAATTAGAAATCATTAAAATAATGATATGAGGAAAATCCCAGATATTTAGAAATAAATAATATACTTCTCAATAACCCATGAAGCAAAGAATAAAAGAAAAGAGAAATCAGAAAATATTTTGAACTGTATACAAATAAGAACACACGATAACAAAATTTGTGGCTATCACTAAAACAGCGCTTATGGGGAAAATTTAAAGCACTAATTGTCTGCATTAGAAAAGAATAAAGTTCTCAAATCAAGGACCTCAGCTTCCACCTTAATAGATTAGAAAAAGAGGAGCGAATTAAGCCCAAAGTTAAGTAGAAGAAAGGAAACAGTAAAGATCAAAATGGAAATTAATGAAATTGAAGGCACAAAAACACTAGAAAAAAATCAAAGATCAATAAAATTGACAAATCTCCAGCCAGACTGATCGCAAGAAAAACCAGAAGACAAAAGTCACCAATATTGGGAATAAGAGCAAGGTCATCATTACAGATTCTACGGGCAGTAAAAGGATAATGGGAGAAGGACAATTTTATGCCAATAAATTTGGAAACATAGATGAAATCAAAGACAAATAGACAAATCATAGACAAATTCTTAAAAGACACAAACTATTAAAGCTTACTTAGGAAGAAAGAGATAACCTAAATAGCCCTATGTAAAAGAAAGATATTAAATTTATAGTTTAAAACATTCTCACAAAGAAAACTGCAAATCCAGATGGCTTCACTGGTGAATTCTACCAAGTATTTAAAGATGCACTAACTCATTTAGAAAATTGGAAAGGATATAATACGTCCCAGCTAATTCAATGAGACCAGCATAATCCTGATATTGGAAAAAAAGAGCATTACAAGGAAAAAGAAAACTACAGACCAATGTCCTTCATGAACATTTATGCAAAAAAAAAAAAAATAAGCTAAAATGAACTTGGATTCATACCTTGCATTGGATACAAGAATTAACTCAAAATGGACAATAGATTAAATGTAAAGCCTAAAACTATAAAACCTCTAGAAGAAAACATAAGTAAAAGTCTTAGAGGTCTCGGGCAAGGCAAAGATTTCTTAGCTATGATACCAAAAGTATGATCCACGAAAGAACAAATTGCTGAGTTGAACAAGGTCGCAATCAAAACTTCTCTTCAAAATACAGTGTTAGGAAAATGAAAAGACAGCGACAATCTAGGAGGAAATCTTGGCAAATAATCATCTGATATAGCATCAGAATATATTATTAATAAACTCTCAAAACTCAATAATAAGCAAACAACCCAATTTTTAGAATAGACAAAATATTTGAACAGACATTTAACTCAGAATATACACAGATGCCAAATAAGCACGTGAAAATAGCACTCAGCATCGTTGGTCATTCGGGAAACACACACGGGAACCACAGGGAGGGCCGCTGTGCACTGTAAGAGTGGCTGAAATTGCAAAGACTGGCCACCAGCATCAGTGAGGACACGCAGGAAGCAGAGCTCTCCCAGCTGCTGGTGGGGGTGTGAAAAGTGCAGCCACATTCGAGTCGTTTCTCAGAGAATTAGACATGTACCGACACGTGATCCAGCCAGTGCACTCCCTGGTTTTACTCCAGAGAAAGAAGGCGTGAATCCACACAGACTCATTTGCAGCTTCATTTGTAACAGCCCCAAACTGGAGGCCGCCGGGCGTCCCTTAGTGGGCAAACGGACAGACTGTGGCGTATCCATGCGGGCGCGGCACAACAGAGGTGGGCGAATGGTCAATGCGCGCATCGGCACGGATGAGCCCTCTGCCAAAATGGCAGAGAAGCAGCCAGACCCCCTGCCAAAATGGAGAACATACCGTGTAGTTCCTTTTGTGTAAAATACTAGGAAATGCAAACTTACGTCTAGTGACAGAAAGCAGATCAGCGGTGGCCAGGGGTGGCTGGAGTGAGTGGGGAGGGGCGGGAGAGATTACAAGGAAGCGCGACGAGCCTTCCTGGGGAGATCGTGTCCCCTCTGTTCATTATGGCGATGGCTTCGTGGTGTGCACGTGCGCCAGAACTTACCAAATTGTCTACTTTAAATACGTGCATTCGTTATGTGTCACCTGTTCCTTAGCAAAGCTATTTTAAAGAGACATTAACGGCAAAATCCGGTGAAAAGACCAAATTTATTAGCTGTGTGACCTTAAGCAAGTTGCCAAACCTCTAGTTTCCGAATCTACAAAGTAGGAATGTAATTATTATTATTTTCCCTGTAGGGTTGTTGTGACAATCAAAGATAACACGTTAGATACATTTTGTGCCAGATACATGGCCACTAAGCGACGCAGATAACTGTGCTTGCGAGAGCAACGGGACGGTTGCAGTCACTGGACTCGGCGATGTCCCGCTGCGCGAGCCTGGGGAGCCCTCTGCGCAGGCCGTAGTCCTGTCACCCAGCGCTGGGGGGCGCTGCGGCCCGCCCGTCTCTGACTCTCCCTCCCTCCCTCCTCCTGGCGTGGCCAGAGCTGAAAGGGGTTTTCCCCTCGTCTCTGCCACTGCCCAGCCCTGTGCCCAGCCACCGCCCCGTCTTGGGGTCCCTTCCTCCTCCCCTAATTTTGGGACCTGGAACCACGCGGATGCACAGGGATCAGTCAGGAAGAAGCCTCCTGGAAGACGGGGCGAGAGAACGCATGCCAGGCACGCGGGCCTGCTCGCGCCCACAGACGGGTGCCTGCTCCTCAGGGCAAGGCCATCCTTCCCGGCTGCAGGGCCCCCACTCCTGGCTGGAGAGGGCGCACTGACACCCCCACACACTGAATCCCCTGCGTGCGTTCGGGCCACTCAGGTTCGCGGCCGCCTCTGCACATCAGGGAGCCAGTGCCAAAGCCGGTCGTTGCTGGGGAGCCACTCAGCGCCGGCAGAGGCAGGGCTTCGGGCAGATGCAGCTGGCGCCCCATGGTGTCCTCTGGCCTTGCGCCCTGTGAACCCTTAGAACCCTCACCGGTGAAACCATAGATCATTCCACATTTCTGGACCCAATATGCCACTTGAGGAAAAGTTACGTCCCTGCAAACCAGAGCCTGTCTCCCATTTGGCCTCTGCACTGAGCTCTGTGATGCTCAGTGTGGCTGTTAGACCCCTCAAAGGCAGCCCGGCCACCAGCCGGGGATCCCGGTGGACTGTCCCCTCCCTTTGAGGTATATTCCGAACCGAGACCCCAAGGACTGTGCCAAAGTGAAGTTTTGAGCCAGGAAAGAGCAACATCTGTTTCCGCCCAGCCGCGGAGAATGGGGCTTTCGTGGGACCAGAGATTGGAGCACAGGCTCCTTGGCAAGGCTTCTGTATCCAGTGCTCTGTGCTGGCTAAGAAAGAACCCCCATCTCTTTGCCGAACAGCAAAGGAGCTCGGCCCTGGCTGCCCCCCGCCCCACCCCGTCCAACTCAGAGCCTTGCTTCTCGTGCCTGGGCGCCCCGGCAGCAGCCACAGGCCTGAGCGTTGGACCTTGAGCTTGGAGAGCCCCGCCCCGAATGTGCATGCACCTCCGTGGCTGCGCCTGCGTGTGCGTGTGCGTGTGCGTGTGCGTGGCCTGCATGCGTGTGTGACAAGGGTCGCTTCTGGAGCATGTCGCCCTTTGTCTGCCCATCCAGGTTACTCCTCGCTGCAGGACGAGCTGCTGTCCCCCGCCTCACTGCACTATGCGC
>CAUYSK010022387.1:0-16323 GCA_963575035.1 Avahi laniger | reverse complement strand
AACCTCAAACTCCTGGGCTCAAGCAATCCTTCTGCTTCAGCCACCTGAGTAGCTGGGACTATAGGCATGCGCCACCACGCCCAGCTAATTTTTTATACACATATTTTTAGTTGTCTAGCTAATTTCTTTCTATTTTTTTTTAGTAGAGATGGGGTCTCACTTTTGCTCAGGCTGGTCTCAAACTCCTGAGCTCAAACGATTCACCTGCCTCAGCCTCCCAGAGTGCTAGGATTACAGGCGTGAGCCATTGTGCCCGGCCAATCCTAGCACTTTGGGAGGCTAAGGCAGGAGGATCACTTAAAGCCAGGAGTTTGAGACCAGCCTGGGCAACACAGCAATACCCCATCTCTACAAAAAAAAAGATTAGCCAGGTGTGGTGGTGCAATTCTGTACTCACAGCTACTCAGGAGGCTGAGGCAGCAAACAGGAGTTTGAGGCTGCAATGAGCTAGGATGATGCCACTGTACTGTAGCCTGGGCAACAAAGCAAGATCCTGTCTCAAAAAACAAAAAGAAAAACAAACCAAAAAACCCACAAAGAAATGTGTGACAGGCTGGGTGGGCGTGGTAGCTCATGCCTGTAATCCTAGCACTCAGGGAGGCCAAGGCAGGAGGACTGCTTGAGCTCAGGAGTTCGAGACCAGCTTGAGCAAGAGCGAGACCCTGTCTCTACAAAACACAGAAAAATTAGCTGGCTGTGGTGATACACACCTATAGTCTCAGCTACTCAGGAGTCTGTGGCCGAAGGATTACTTGAGCTCAGGAGTTAGAGGCTATATAGTTAGTGAGCTATGATGATGCCCTTGCACTCTACACAGGGTGACAGAGTGAGACTCTGTCTCAAAAAAAAAAAAAAAAAGAAAGAAATGTGTGACAAAGACCATATGTGATTAGGCCGTCACAAAGCCTGAAATAGTTACTATTGGCTCTTTATAGCAGAGCCTGGGAAACTGATTTTTTTAAAAGCTTCAAAAGTGAGTGTGCTATAGACATCTCAATACTAGCCAGTGGACCAGTATTTGGAATCCATTAGTGTGGTGAAAAGAATGTGATTTAGAGAGACCTGGGCTTTACTTCATGATTTTAGATAAAACTGCTCTTAAACTGCTTCTTCAGTTGTAAAATGAGAAAACTGATGTGCAGGAATGAAGATGAGTAATAATGTATTCAGATAAAGTACCTATGTGTGTGGTACAGACTATGCCACCATAAATGGTTGCTTTTTAATTTATTGAATAAAAAGCATTCAATATGTAACTCTCTTTCTCTCATTGTTTGAGTGATTCTGGTCAAAGTCACAAAGTGTGTTGACTAGTTCCATTAGAAATGTGTTAACCTCCCCACGTTCCATCTGTTCCAAACTTTTCCTGCTATCCTCAAAGTCCCTGATACATCTATTCCTCCTGTTCTCCATGATAGTAATTATTTTGCCGATTTAATGGATTAAGACATTTTATCCATTTATGGATTTTTATCCATTTAATGGATCTAAAACAAACCCTTTCAACTTTTCATCTCACTTTCTCTTCTGATGTTAATCATTCCATCAGTATACCTACACATATATTCTCTTCAACTGGCTTTGTAATCTTTCACTATCAATTATCTAATTATAATACAGTCACCCTCTGTATCTGTCGATTCCACATCTATGTATCCCACAAACCATGGATGGAAAATTCATATAGTTGGTCCTCCATATTTGCAGTTTTGAATTCCTGAATTCTAATATAAAACCCATGGATGGGGGCAGTCATGTACTTTTTTTTTTTTTTTTTATTTTGAGACAGAGTCTCACTCTGTTGCCCTGGCTAGAGTGAGTGCTGTGGCATTAGCCTAGCTCACAGCAACCTCAAACTCCTGGGCTCAAGCAATCCTTCTGTCTCAGCCGAGTAGCTGGGACTACAGGCATGCACCACCATGCCCGCCTAATTTTTTCTATATATATATTTTTAGTTGTCCAGACCATTTCTTTCTATTTTTTTAGTAGAGACAGGATCTCGCTCAGGCTGGTCTCGAACTCCTGACCTTGAGCGATCCACCAGCCTTGGCCTCCCAGAGTGCTAGGATTACAGGCATGAGCCACCACGCCCAGCCGTCATGTACTTTTTATTGTTTAAGTGTAGACCTTTCCTCTTCTTACACATAAGCACAAATTGCCTCTATTTTAAAAAAAAGAAATCTGTCTTCCCAACTTATCTTTACATATTACCACTATTTTCCCCCCTCAAGTTTTCAATGAACGTTGCTGTCCCTTCCTATACTTCATGTCCCTTACACTTTACCTGCAAATTTGGTATTTGTCTTATATATTACTGAAAAGACCTCCTGATATCCAAATTGAAAGCCCTTTTATGAGGAAGGGCTCATAATAATTCCTTATCTTACTGTCTCATTGGAAAAGTCTCTTGACTTGGCTTCTGAGATATTACATTCTCTTGCTTTCCAATCCAGTCTACACAGACCAGTGAGTTTAATGCTCCCAATGCAAAGATTTGACAGGTTATGTCTCAAAAATCCTTAAAGGCTACCTGTAGCCTATGGAATTAAATTTAAACTCTGTAGCTTGATGTTTAAGACACTCCAATCCTAGCTTTCCTAGTGTTTATCCTCTCCAAAATATTTCCTTTACTCCAGCCATGATGGCTTACTTGCACCAAACATTCCCAGTGCTTTACCATCTCTTTATTATTATTTCTTTTTTTTTTTTTTTGAGATAGAGTCTCACTCTGTCACCCTGGCTAGAGTGCAGTGGCATCATCATAGCTCACCGCAACCTCAAACTCCTGGGCTCAAACAATTTTCCTACCTCAGCCTCCCAAGCAGCTGAGACCACAAATGCCACCACACCTGGCAAATTTTTGTTTTCCTTTCTATTTTTTATAGAGGCAGGGTCTTGCTCTTCTCAGGCTAGTCTCATACTCTTGACCTCAAGCCATCCTCCTGCCTCGGCCTTCCAGAGTGCTAGGATTACAGGCGTGAGATACCATGCCTAGCCTTCTTTATTATTATCTTTGTCCTATTTTCCTGCTTTCAAAGTTTAGCCATCCTTCAAGCCCAACTTAAATGCCATCTCATACTTAAGCATCTGTAAATAATTAACAAAACTCTTGCTCTATGAACAAAATTGACCTTAGGTTAACTTTCTAGCTCTGTTCCTGAGGAAAGATAATGGTGCAATATATTATTAGACAAGATTACTTATGGTATTGATAAAAATGAGCCCTAAGTGGTAAATTACTCTCAGACTAGAAGAAACCACAAATACCTGGTTGGAAGACATGCGTTGTGCTTCTCTGAATGCAAAGACTCTTTTTAACTGGGGCATGTCTCTCGCAGAGACCTAGAAACTATGTCTATGGAGTTATGAGAGATAGCGGTTCCTGTTGTACATGAGTTTCTAGGCCAGGGTAGCTCTTGCACTTGTCTCCTGCACCTGAGCTATTGTCTGTGTGCGCAGGATAATTCTTGGATGGCTGTGTGAATTGCCATGAGGACTACGCCATGGAAGAGAAACACCTGATGATGCTGCATTGGCAAGCTATTTTTTTCCCCGTATGCTTTTGAGTAAACTGGTGTCAAGTGTGACCTCTTCAGGTCTTATGAATCCAAATATTTGATTAGATCTAAAAAGGTCCCTTTGACAGGTATCAGAGATCCATTACTTAGCTGACAGCTATTCCTTTTGTGGGGCTCTCCACCCCACTTCAAGATCTTTGAGGTTAAAACCTTCTCTTTTTCATCTAGCAAAGTCTCTTGTATTGTTTTGTGATCTGGATGAATCACTTAGGCAATCTAAACCTATTTTTTCATTATTAATAGAGAAACAGTTATTTCCTATCTTGAAGGGTTGCTGTGTTAATTAAGATGCAGAAATGTTTCCTAAGCAGTAAGATGCTATGTCTAAGTGGTAA
The DNA here is from genome assembly GCA_963575035.1 of Avahi laniger. NCBI lineage: Eukaryota > Metazoa > Chordata > Mammalia > Primates > Indriidae > Avahi > Avahi laniger. Next base: position 12,410 of record CAUYSK010022387.1, on the reverse strand, counting down.
TACGTCATTATACTAACACATTAATTAGTATTTTTTCTGCTAATAGTATCCCTATGAATATACTAATATTGAACAGTTCATATACTAAGACTGATTTTCATTCCAACCTTCAAATAATTAGTGACAACAATTTGATAAACGAGGGCCATCCTGATATAAAGCTGATGTCATACTAAGAGAACTATCCTGCCCTCTTTCCTCCAATCCAGAGTCTGTCCGGTCTGCTTTTAGGACAGTACAAAATTGTTTACTTGTTCCTTAAGTCATTCTTTTGCCAAAAGTAAAACAGTTCAACCCCACTTCTATCCCAAACAGTGGGAGTAAGACATGTAAGTTGTTTGAGTATTTAGTGAGTTGCTAGAAATATTTTAAGCCAGAGAACTGGAAGTGAAGTGATAGCTGAAATCTCCCTTTTGTACTCCTGGGACCTCTTAGATCAAGTACTAAAGGACAGAAGCAGTCGTTATCAAGAAATATTTTAGAAATTCTCAGGTGTACAAAAGAAGGTATATTAGAGAATCAGAATTTTATAATTTGGTAGGTTTCGCTTTTATGTAGCAGTAAAAAATATCACTTAATAAGCAGAAATCAAACTTGTTCTACTAGTGGTTCGGGAAAGGACAATCAATTAGTACTCCAGATATCTAACAATACAGGGACAGTGGTTGTACCTGGGCCAACCACTGAGTTTCATCACATGCTTCCCCTTAACAAAAGGCTATTTTTGGCTCCTTTCTGTATAATACTGGACATAGATAAACATGTATTTCTCTACACTTATTCCAATTCTAGTCTTCCTTAAGCTTTAAATATGATTCCAAATATTGCTCCCTCCTTTTTGCTCTCATCACCCAACATCTAGGACCTAGATGTTTTCTCACAATCCTTAGAAAACTCTTATTTTCTTCTGTAAGCCCAACAACAGAAACTGTACTACATCTGAGAATCAAGGGAACCCATTCCCTCCAGATCTGCTCCAGAGTATTTTCCAAAAAACTAAAGCCGGGATTGTACTTGTTAGAGAAATAAAACAACATTAGCAGGACAAGCCAAGTAAAAAGCAGGACAATCTGATTTATTTTTGGATCTATTTCTTTTTCTGTGAGAATATTTCAGCTTTGAAATTTGGCTGATTCACAGTAAAACATTAACTACAACTAAATTTTTTTAGGTACCCTAATTTTAACAATCCCTGGTACAGTGACATTTAATACAATAATTATTCTACAGAAATATTAAGCACATATAAATACTAACTCGGAATTTTGTTTTGCATAAAACAAAGAAAAACAGTTAAGGCCCTAATGTGGAAATGGAGGTAGGAACAAAGAGAATATTAGACCAGTCATGAATCTCCCAAAAAACTGCCAATCTTATGATGTGTAAGGATATTATTGGCTACTGGTGAAGTGACAATAGCAGAATCAGGCAATGTAAGGGTTCTGCTGACCAGAAGTACAAAAAAGTGTCAAAGTCACAACATGACCACATTCTCTACATTAAAAGCAAAAGCAAGCTTATCTTGTACTTCACTGTGCTGTTTCCCTCACCCTTACAGTTTCCATATAGTAGTACATAATTAGTATTCAACTGCTGAAGGCTCTGAGAAGGGCAACAAGGACCTCCCAGAATGAGTACTTGGTGAAAACAAAGAAGCTAACCTGGCCACTGCTGTAGACAAGCTGTATCACCGGAAAGTCTTTCACAGTGTTTGCATCATCAGCAGGTACAAACCTTGGAGGTACAATCAGGATTCACTCAAACACTGGAAAAGTGAAGTAAAAGTGTATTAGCTTCACATAAACCATAGCAAATTGTGTTCAGCACATATATAAACTTCCCCCAAATTCTTTGTGTAGCAGACTATTGGTTTTGAAATTGATAATGCTTTGCAAGAAAATTCAATGTTAGGAGACAAGAAAATCACTCAAGGAGAAAATATAACTAAAGAACATTTATTTATTTTTCACTAAGACTTTATCTCGAGGATATAACTAAACTGTGTTACCACCCCCCACCCCATCCTGAAGAAGGGTTAGTACAGTGAATGTTATAAAGCAGATATGGACAGTTTGAAAGATTGGAACCAACATTAACTGACAAACAACTTCCATCTAAATCATCATAAAAATGTTTAATTAAAAAAAAAAGGATAAAAGGAAAAAGGGAGGGCAATGGGGGTTTCAGATTGAACAAGATCCTCACATTTTTTCTAATATATTCAATCTTGGCTAGAGTGTAACAAAATGGAAACAGGATTACTATAATACAAAACTTTCACTACAGCACGCTGTACACACCTGTGTTCCAAGCCCACCCCCACCCCCCTGATGCTTCCAACTCAATTATTTCCCGGCCTGTTGGGCCTGCCGACGAAGGAGCACGTAGATCTTCTCTTTAATCCAGTCTTTGTTATAAGGCTGGTATGTCTGGGTATCAGCTCGGTAACTGAGGAACAGAAAGGCAACAGGTAAAGTTACAGTGGTCAATTAGTCATGTGCTTAAAGTCCCAAATTATAACTACCCAATAATGGCAAAGGTGTGCACATTTCCATAAATGAACTTAATGAAAAGTTGAAAGAGCTGCTTACAAAGCTGTTGAATTTTAAGCCATATGAATTTCAGATTACCTAGTACAATCTTACAGGAGAAAAAGAAACCAACACCTAGAGCTTGTTAGTTAAATGCTCTGTAGCAAGACACAGTGGCCTTGTGCCTATAATCCCAGCTATCTGGGGGGCTGAGGTGGGAGGATTGCATAAGTCAAAGAGTTCAAAGCTGCAGTGGGCTATGGTCATGCTACTGTACCCCAGCCTGGAAGGGAGGAAAAACAAAACAAAACAAAACAAAAACTCAATATGTAAAGAGTATAACCAGAAATCATGTGTTTTTTTTCCTACATAGTTTCTATTTTTATGGTCTCTTTAGTTATTAAAGAACAAAAATCAGTACAAACTTTAGAATTGCTAAGTTTATTTTAAATTAACTAAAAATCCTTTAAAAACATACTACTGCAACAAAGATTTCTTGCTGCTATTTCCCCTGTAAAGTATTAAGAGAAAGAAATCTTATAACCTGTTTTATGATTTGCTTTTTAAAATAAATAATACTAGAGGACTACGCAGAATTATCAGAAGACACAGTAAGCCCCAAAATGTCTCTAATCAGAAAAGAAGGGCAAGGGGCACAAAAACTAACATTAGCGGTAAAACTCCAATGGGACTCTGAAGGTTTTTAGAGCCCAGGACTCAAAAAAAAAAAAGGAAAGAAAGAAAGAAAACATTCCAGCTGACCTAAACCTGAAATCTAGCTAGTTAGGGAATAAATTCATTTTTTTGGAGGCCCAAACTAAAGCCATGTTATAAAAAAAGCAGACAATAAGCAACCAGAGATGACACAAATACAAAGCACATCACAGTATTTCAAAGCTGTGTGCACCATCTGGTGGGAACACCGCACAGTATCTGAGAGAGATCAAAGATGCAGTTTGCCTTTACAGGACCACTTAGTTTGCCTAAAAAGATACTTTAGGGATACTCTAGAAAAACAAAATATCTGACTTATCAATTATTACCTTATTTTGAGCAAGAAGTTTCATTTTTTAACTTCTCAGCAAAGAAGTTACACATAAAATACCTATTTTAAGATGTCACCAAGTACTACGTATTGCTTTAAGCGCTTATCTGAATTAACTCATTTTTACAACCCTGTGAGTAGGTACAATTATCATCTCTTTCGAACAACTGAGGCTCAGAGAAGCGCAGCAACTTACCAGCTAAGTGATATTGGACAGATAGTAGAGTTTGAACACTCCTGACTCCACAGTCCTCACTGCTAACAACTAAGTTAGAAACCTACACTCCAATTTTTGGCAAGGGAAACAACTACAACGTAGGAATGCTTCCTGCAATGCTTCATGCAATTAACATATGTTCTTCCTCTAAATAATAAGGTCAGAATCTGGTTTATTGAAATTGCACAAGCCTCCCATTTTACAAACTGCTTAACGAAATAAAAAAGAAACATATGGCTTTTTACTAATGTCCTTTTGTTATGAGGAGAAATATTCTAAAAAGTGAAATAATTTTCTTTGAATATCCTTTGTCCATGCTTCTGAATTAAATAACTCTAAGACAGTCTACTTTAAGATGTTGCAGAATAGACTACAATATGTACCAGTACTAGAAAAGAATTACAGGAACAGAATTTCTCAGAACTATTGCATCTGGGTAGACAGGCTTATTTAGATTATCCCTCCTACCCCCATTTATACAACCAATATTTACTCAGCACCAATTATGCACCACATACTATTCTAGGCACCGGGGCTATAGCAGTGAATAAAAACAAAGCTCCCTGTTCTTAGCATAAGTTCTAGCAAGTAAATACATGCATTATTTGTGATTTCATAACCAGCAGACAATCCTGTCAACACCTAGGCCTCTCAGTTCCATGAACTTCTACACGCCAATGATCTTATCTCCTACTCTTCCTTGGCCAGATCCCTAGACCCTGTTATTACCAGCAACTTCAATCTCCCAGTTTGAAGCATCTCATTCTCTAATCACTACTTCCTAATACTCCAACTTCAGCAATCCTCTGACCCGGTGGGACCTACAATTAACTAATCTACTTCTGTCTCCAGCACTTCCTTCCTTTGACACCGATTACATCTCATGGGCATTCAGTCCTTTGCGGTTCCCTCACATACACTCTCAACCTTCAGCAAAATTTTTACTATTAATAACTCTCCACCTATGCCTCACCTGTGGCCATCCAGGTCAAGAAAAAACTCCGTGATCACAAGGACTGATTTCACTTTAAATTCATTATCAGGCACCTCAGAGAATACTTAATGCATCCCTGAAATCACACATTTCTCTAATTCTTTCACCCTCCTAGCTTATTTCTTCTCCACGAACCTGCAACACATTCAATTTCAAATGGTGTCCTTGTTTCCTATTTTCCTGATAACTGAAGCAACCCTACTTTACTAGCGAACTGTCCGAGATCCTATCTAAAGGCATCAATTTCTCCTGCTCTACTGGATCCCATCAGCCTGCAAACTTAAAATAATTTCACCCACCTTAAAGGGAAAAAAAAAAAAAAAGCCATCTCCTCTTCTAGCCATAAATCCATTTCTCTGCTCTTTCAAGCAAAACTCTTCAAAAAAAACCTGTCTGTATTGGCTGCCTATAATTTCTCTCTTCTCATTCTCTTAAACTCATTGAAATCTGTTAAGATTCTACTCTTGTCCCTCTACCAAAACTGCTTTGGAAGTCACTAAAAATTTCCACGTGCCAAATCCAGGGGTCAATTCTCAGTCCTCATTTATTTGACCTATCTGTAATATAAAACACTTCTGCACTGGCTTCTAGGGTATCAAGGCTCCCTGCCCCTCGGTACTGCTCCCTCCCCCACTCACTCCTCTGCAGCTTCACAGGCTTCCTTAATGATTTCAAACTTGCCAGGCACATTCCTGCCTCAGGACTCTTCCACCCTGGCCCCTCTATCTGGTCTGTTTCGTCTGTAGATATCTGCATAGCTTATTCTCTTGCCTAAGTCTGAAACCAAACATCACCGTTTCAGCGAACCACTTCCTAGCTAACCTAAGACTGCAATCCACCTTTCAGGTCCTCCTTAGCCCCCATCCCGGCTATTTCCCTCTATGGTGCTTAACTCCTCTTAATTATGCCTAGAACACACTTGGTATACAGTTGGCACCCAAAATAAATAAAATATAAGTAATCTAGAGATGGATTTAAGTATATGGGAGGATGTTTTGTAAGTTGTGTGTAAATACTATGCCATTTTATATAAGTGACCTGAGCATCTGCAAATTTTAGTATACACAGGGACCAATCACCCGAGGATACTGAGGGATGACTGTACGTATGTCAGACTATAAGCAGATCAACTATAGATATTACAAACTAACAGCATAATACCTGTAGATCTGCGGGCCTTTTACAGTTTTCTGAGCTTACTTATATCTAAATAATTATAATAAAAACTTTCATATTAACATATTTTGTTAAAGATTAGAACTGTATCACTTGAATGTTTTGAGTGAGCAAAGTAAATTGACTACAACTGAAACACAATGAAGAGATACAGAAAACAAGACTCAAAAATCCTAAGGAAATGCTTGTTTTCAACAGGAATCTCTGGGGAGAGAGCATGGTAAAGCCAGGTTACAGGCTCCAGTGGTAATGCAGGAAGTGCCTGTGAGTAGGACTAGGACCTGTATGTTTTTCACCACTATGCCAGAAGTTTCTCTCAACTGCTAGCACAGTGTCTGGCGTGTAATAAGTATTCAAGTACCTGATAATTAAATTTCATCTCATCATAAAGTGCTTCCAATTTCACCTGTAAAATGTACTGTATTTACATTTAGTTTCTGTTCACCAATGTTAAGGAGATTATGTAAGTCTATAGTAACACTCTGTGCTCCTTGGTAGTCGTGGTAATAAGATTATTAATACAAATTATTATAACAAATACATGTTAGAAAAATGTTTAATAAATCTGAGAATAGAAAACATAAAAGTCTAAAAAAATATCATTCTAACGTACCAAAATATATATGTTTATACAGGCTAGGACTACAATTAAATTCAATTTCAGTCCTACATAGATTTATAGTTTTTTTATGTCATGCAAAGAGAATCATCTTAGTTTTAATCCAAAACTGACTGTTGGCCGGGAGCGGTGGCTCACACCTGTAATCCTAGCACTCTGGGAGTCCAGGCTGGAAGATCGCTTGAGTTCAGGAGTTTGAGACCAGCCTGACCAAGAGCGAGACCCCGTCTCTACTATAAATAGAAAAAATTTGGCCAAACAATTAAAAATAGAAAAAATTAGCCCGGCACAGTGGTGCGTGCCTGTAGTCCCAGCTACCTGGCAGGCTGAGGCAGGAGGATCGCTTGAGCCTAGGAATTTGAGGTTGCTGTGAGCTATGATGACGCCACGGCACTCTAGCCCAGGCAAGAGAGTGAGACTCTGTCTCAAAAAAACAAACAAAAACAAAACTGAATGCTTTAGGCCAAAGACTATAAGGGAAAAAAATAAGGAAAAGATTATTAAGTATGGAAACAAAGAATAGAACACAGAACTTCTTAATTAGCATCCTCTCTAAATACTAACTATATCAATTAGCAAAGTTTTTAAGATTTTCCTGTGCCTCTGGTTTTAAGTTGCAAACTTAATTTATGATATATATGTATTACACAAATTGCAAAGATCCATGTCAGGCACATAGTGAGCTCCCAATACCATAAATCACTTCAAAGAGACAAATAAACAATAGAAAAAGACAAGATCAGAGATATGGTGGCTAATACTTACACCAGGCAGCTGAGGTCTGCCAGATCATCGATAAAATCAAACAACTGACTGATATCATATGTGATGGAGGGACTGTTGGGATTCATTCTCTTCAGATGTTCTTCATACATTTTACAAACACCTAAGAGAGGGTGGGGGAAAACCCAAGATTTTACAATTGCATGAATGTCTAGCTATGAGTAGTATTATATGCTAATATCACATTTATTTTAATAAAGTTGGACCGGGAAAAGCATTTTTATTTTAATTACTGCTGACAGCAAATTTTTTTTATTTTATAAATTCACCAGAATATTGATAACTATTTTGTGTCTTAATTATAAAATGACTACTTCAAACCACTGGCGCTAAAGAGACTTTAAAGATTTAGCATCTGATGGTTCAAATAATAACATTACTGATCTTATCAGGTTTTTCCATAAATCTTCCTAAAGCCACAGAGTAAAAAATTACAATAAAAGTTTGCAATGAGGAAAGAGATTATCCTAATATGCCTCTTAAGATCCTGGACTTTGGATTCAGATAGACCTAAATGCCAGCTCTGCCTTGTATTACTTGTGAAACCTTGGGCAAATGACTCCATCGTCCAAACCTTACCTGTCAAACAGAGAAAACAACAGTACCTCTTCACAGAGTTGTGACAATTACATGAAATGACACATATAAAGCAATAGCACATGTTAACAAGCATATAAGTGCTGAAATACAATAAATGCCAGTTATCTGGAAAAAACATGTCCTATACTGTACACACAGGTCCTTTATGAACTTCCAAATTAACTTCGTAAATTTCCTAATAAAAAACAACATTCAACCACAGAACTATTAAGCAACTGTCTTAGGGTTTTTGATTGCTACTGGTACACTATACTGTGATCACAGAATATCACTCATGAGTTACTGAATGGAATGGAAATAAAAACCAGGAAAATAAATTCATTGCTCATCTTAAAAAGCATTGACCTAAAGCTACCATCATAATTAATGGTGAAAGACTGGATGCTTTTTGTCAAGATTAGGAAGAATACTGGACTATCTACTTTCACCTCTCTATTCAACGTGGTACTGGAGTTTCTAACCAAGATGAATAATAGGCAAGAAAAAGAAACAGGCAAATAGGCATTTAGATTGGAAAGGAGAAGTACAGCTATCTCTATTTGCAGATGACATGATCTTCTAGACAGAAAATCCCAAAGAAACTATCAAAAAACTAGTAGAACTAATAAATGAGTGCAGCAGGGATGCAGGGAACAGGATCAGTATATGAAAATCAATTGTATTTCTATACCATAACAATAAACAATCTGAAAATGAAGCCAAGAAAACAAACTCCATTTACAACAGCACAGAAAAAGAATACAATTCTAAAAAATAAGTTTAACAAAAGCAGAACAGGGTTTGTACACTGAAAACTACTAAATGTCACTTAAAATAAAAACCTAAATAAATGCAATGACCTCCCATGTTCATGGGTTGGAAGATGGTATTAAGATGGTAATACTCCCTCTAAAAGGACCTACAGATTCAATGCTATCCCTATCAAAATCCGTGCTGCTTTTGGAGAAACTGACAAGGTGATCCTAAATTTGACATGGAAATACAAGAGACTCAAGATAGCCAAAATAATCTCCAAAAAGAATGAAGTCAGAGGATTCACGCTTCCTGATTTCAAAACTTACTATAAAACTACTGTAATCAAGACAGTGTAGAACTGGCATAAGGACAGGCGTATAAGGCCAGGCATGGTAGTTCATGCCTGTAATTCCAGCACTTTGGGAAGCTAAAATGGGAAGATCACTTGAGTTAGAGGTTGCAGTGAGCTACGATCATATCACTACACTTCAGCCTGGGCGACAGAGCAAGATCTTGTCTCTTAAAGAGAAAAAAAATGTATATATGGCATATGCAGATCAATGGAATAGAAACGAGAGTCGACAAATAAACCTCACATTTACGGTCAACTGCTTTTTGACAAGAGTGCCAAAACAATTCAATGGAGACAGAACAGTCTTAAAGTCTTTTCAACAAATGGTGCTAGGACAACTGGATAGTCACATGCAAAAGAATGAAGTAGGACCCACACTCACATTCTATATAAAAATTCACTCAAAATGGACCAGAGACTTAAAAATATGAGCCAAAACTATAAAAGTTTTAGAATACAGGCATTACTTTTTGTGACCTTGGATAAGGCAATGCCTGAGATGACACCAAAAGCACAAGCAACAAAAGAAAAAATATATAAATTGAACTTTATCAAAATTAGGACACTTGTAAGTGAAAAGAAAAACCACAAACTGGGAGAAAATCTTTACAAAATACTTATCTTATAAAGGACTGGTATCCAAAATACACAAAGAACTCCTAAAATTCAACCCTAACAAACTCAAAAAGATGTACAGATGGCAAATAAGCATATAAAAGACGCTCATTATTATGTCATTAGGGAACTGCAAATTTAAAAAATGAGATACCACTACATACCTACTAGAATGGCTAAAATCTAAAACACTGACAAATGCTGGATATGGAGGAAAGAAACTCATACATTGCTGGTGGGAATGCAAAATTATACCGCCATTGCTGAAGACAGTTTGGCAGTTTCTTACAAAGGTAAACATAGTCTTACTATACAACCCAGCAATCATGCTCCTAGGTATTTACCCAAATGAGCTGAAAACTTAGGTCCACACAAAAATCTGCACATGAATGTTTACAGCAGCTTTATTCATAATTGCTAAAAACAAACAAACTGACTAAAGAACAGAAGTAACTAAGATGTCCTTTAATAGGTGAATGGCTAACCAAACTGTGGTACATTTGCAGGACTAAATATTATTCAGTAATAAAAAGAAATAACTATAAAGAAAAAACATGGAAGAACCTTCAAAGCATATTGTTAGGTAAAAGAAGCCAATGTGAAAAGGCTTCATACTGTATAACTTATACATGACATTGCAGAAAAGGCAAAACTTACAGAGATCATAAAAAGATCAGCGGTTGCCAGGGGTTTGGGGGGAGGGAGGGAAGGAGGGAGGTATAGGCAGGTCGCAGAGGATCTTCAGTAGTGAAATTATTCTTATGATATAGCAATGGAAACATGCCATCATAACATGTCAAAACCTTCAGAATGTTCAAAGAAAACAGTGAACCCTAATATAAACTGTGAACTTTAGTAATATATCAGTACTGTTTCACCAACCGCAACAAATGTATCACACTAATACAAAATGCGGTTATAGAGGAAACTGGGAGAGGGGTGGGAAGAAGGGCTATATAGCAACTCTGTACTTTCTAATCAAATTTTCCATAAACCTAAAACTGCTCTAAAAAAAATTGAGGGGGGTGGTTAAGAAGGAAAAGCTCTAATTTACAGAGGAATATAAACTGCTACAAGAAAAATAGATTAAGAAAACTACCATTTGGCAACCACCATGTGAGAACTGATTTGATAATTATTTTTAACATCTTTTGTTTTAGCTTTTAATGAAAAATAAATCAGCATTTCTAATTTAAATAAAGAAAAAGGAGCTAGTAAGTCATGAAAAGACATGGAGGAACCTTAAATGCACATTGCTAAGTGAAAGAAGCCAGTTTAAAAAGGTTACATAATTCCAACATTCTGTATAAAGCAAAACTATGGAGACAATAAAAAGATTAGTGGTTGCCAGGGGTTGGGGTAGGAAGGGATGATTAGGTTGAGCACGGGGGATTTTTAGGGCAGGGCAGTGACATTCTTCTGTATGATACTGTAATGGTGAACACTGTAATGGTTCATTCTCCGCAGAGAATGAACTCTAATGGAAACTATGAACTTCAGTTAATAATAATAATGTATCAGTACTGGTTCACCACTGTAACAAATGTAACACACATCAATGCAAGATGTTAATGATACCAGGGGAAACTATGTAGGAGCAGAGAAAGGGAGTAATATGCGCACTCCCTGTAGTTTCTGTTTAATTTGTCTATACACCTAAAAATAAAAATAAAGTAGAAATAAAGTACATTAATTTTAAAAAGTTAGGCTTTACTAAAATCAGCAAAGATTTCTAAAAGGTATTGTAGAATCAAAGACCAAACAGAATAATATAGGTAAGGTAAAAATCTGTGAAGGGAGCACATATAGAAAGTGTATTTCAATGGCAGGAAAGAATGTCAGCAGAGGAAGGGACCTGAAAAGAGATTAAGAAAAAGTACTTGTTCTTTAAAAATTAGAGCAGAAGGGTAACCGACTTAAACTTAAGATGTGAAACGATTAGATTTCTACAAGAAAATGTTGGAAAAACCCTTACAGACATTGGCCTAGGCAAAGAATTTATGAACCCAAAGGCAATCACAGCAACAACAAAAATAAAGGGGACATGATCAAATTAAAAAGCTTCTGCACAGCCAAAGAAACTGTCACGAGAACAAACAGACAATCTACAGAATGAGAGAAAATTTTCGCATGCTACACATCCGATAAAGGGCTGATAACCAGATCTATTTAGAATTCAGGAAAATCAGCAAGAAAAAAATCAAACAACCCTATCAAAAAGTGGGCAAAGGACATGAACAGAAATTTTTCTTCTCTCTTTTTTTTTTTGAGACAAGAGTCTCACTCTGTTGCCCGGGCTAGAGTGCCGTGGCATCAGCCTAGCTCACAGCAACCTCAAACTCCTGGCCTCAAGCGATTCTTCTGCCTCAGCCTCCCGAGGAGCTGGGACTACAGGCATGCGCCACCATGCTTGGCTAAATTTTTCTATATATTTTTAGTTGTCCAGCTAATTTCTATCTATTTTTAGTACAGATGGGGTCTTGCTCTTGCTCAGGCTGGTCTCGAACTCCTGAGCTCAAATGATCCAACCGTCTTGGCCTCCCAGAGTGCTAGCATTACAGGCATGAGCCACTGCGCCCGGCCGAAATTTTTCAAAAGAAGACAGAATGATGGCCGAGAAACATATGAAAAAATGCTCAACATCTCTAATCATCAGGGAAATGCAAATCAAAACCACAACAAGATATCACTTATCTCCAGTGAGAATGGCCTTTATCAAAAAGTCCCAAAACAATAAATGTTG
>CAUYSK010022384.1:0-16298 GCA_963575035.1 Avahi laniger | reverse complement strand
GATGAAGACCTTCTGAGGCATTGTGCCCTGGTCCCCGCCCGCCTCAGACAGCTGTGGAGAGACCACCTGGCACCAAACTGCCGCTCAAGCCTCTCAATAGGAGTCATTAGCACTGAGTTTATAAGTCTCTGGAAATTCCCTAGAGTTTCTCAAAAAGGGGATTTGTGTTTAGCCTAACAGGTCCTTTTTCCATTCACTCATTCAAAAAATTCTACTGAGTGCCTGCCACATTCAGGAAATTGTGTTAGGTTCTAAAACGAATGGCAGTCAAAAGACATTATTAAGCACCCACTATGTGCCAGTGCTTTGCCAGGCCATTAAAGGAAGGCGCTTCAAGAGATACTTTAAAGTGCCACCATCAGGTGCTGAGGTCCCCTCCCTGGGAGGGACGCAGAGCTGAATAGCACGTGGGCTCTGCCCACCAGTGGCTTTCTATCTTCCTGTGGAAACGGATAAATCACAGTCTGGGATTAGAGCAGACAAGCACAGGGAAGGAGAAAACATAATTTTAACAGAGGGCATCTGTGCAAGCCTTGCAGAAGATGTGGGTTATCAATGGTCCAAAAACAAAATTACAACAAATTTAAAGATCTTAACTGGCTTTTATTCACAATGCTAGAATCAGACAGCCCTCAGAACCAGAACGGGTTCAAAGAATTCCAGGGTTATAACACAGCCAGTCAGTATTTGCGGATGTTAAATGGAAAGTGAGGTGCACGGAGAGGTTCATTGGTTACAGCTTGGAGTTTTGCCTCTTTTGAATCAGCTGACTGCTGGTGATTGCCTGAATCTCAGCTGCTGTGATTGACTGAGGCTCAGCCGCTTGTGACACAGTTAGGCTTCACTAAGTTAGGCTTTCAGCTGTGGATCAAGCCAGGTTGCAGAGCACCACAAAAGGACTCAAATACGGAGGCATCCTGAGGACTAAGGTAAGTTTAATTTAACACAGTAACACTTTGAACATTCAAGCAGAGCATCGCCAGAAGGAATGAAGAAGGAACCTGGGATGTATGTACTGAAAGCATTCCTATGATGACACATGACAGGGACTAGCTGGCTCCCACTTTAAGGAGACGGCAGGCAGGAGGCAGATTGTCCTGAACAAGCTGAGTGCCCTGTAAAGCTCACAATACCTTACCCAGGAGGCGAGCGCTCCTGAACTTGAGGTTTGGCCTCATCTAGTTGACATCCTTGGGTCTTTGTCATCTCTTCCATAAAATGAGCACATTGTGTCAAGACACTGGTTTCCAGACTTCTGGATTTCATGGACTAGTACAATTTAAGAAAATTAAGAGTGGGTGCAACATGTTTCTAATTTTGTCATGTCAGAACATTAGAATGTCTGTTCTGTTCTATTCCATCTTGCCAGTAGGTGGACTACACCTTAGAGCACCGTAAGATCCAAGGGTCACCTGGTTCTGAGAGTCTACCCCCAGCGAAGAGCAGTATGAACTATTTTTGAGAATTCTAAAATTTAAATCATAGCTTGTAAATTGGTGGTCCATGGGTGGAATTCAACCCGTGGCTGTTTCGTTTGGACTGCAAGTGCTTTAAAAGAATTTCAATCAGATGCCAACATTGGAAAGTGGCGAGATGCATGTAAGAATCAAGATTTCTTATTGTTTTTTTTTTTTTTTTTCTAATTGAGTATCTGGCAACAATGTCCAGGAGCCATTGACAGGGACCACTCCTCGCTGAACATGGATTCTCCTGTCCCCTCCCAGCACATGGTAGTCAACTAAGTTACCTGCCTGGTCTTCGTGGGCATTTTGATCATTTGAAGTAAGACTTGAAGTGGGCACTCCACTTTCATAATGGATCTCAGTTCTTTTAACAACAAAATGGGCATAATGTGAGGATTAAGTGAAGCAATGTGAGTGTTTGGAAGCTATAAAGTGCTAGGCAAGTGCAGGGGTATAGTTCGTAATTGATGGCAAGTTAGAGTAATGCAGACTTCCTTTCACAAGTTCACAAGGCACCTTTCACAAGGCACTTGGAATATTGAAACAAATAAGGTGGTTTCTACCTTCAGGAAATTCAGAGTCTACTGAGAGTAGAATAAGTTTGGGCAGAGAGGAGAGACAGATAACACAGTGAAAACTGATGGACATCCAGGTAGTGTTTGTCTCCAAGAAAGTGACTAAGGCAGAAAAGTTGGAAACTTCAAGAGCAAAGAGGGCCATTATCACAAACCTAAGTCATGATTAATCTTTATTATTATTAACAGGAATTTTTATTATGCAAAATTATTCCTTATGACTGACATCAGACAATGTAACAGTAACAAGATGCTCCGTTTACAGAAGGCCTCCTCCGTACCGGGCATGGGTTAGGGGCTTCAGTCAATGTTCACCACAAACATATTTACTGAGGTCCAACCTTGTGCCTGGAACCAGGGGTACAGTGATGAACAGACAGGCATGGTCCCCGCCCACATAAGAGTGAACAGAGAAGACATTGCACAATTATATACATGAAAAAGTGTTTTATTGTCAGTGTTGTAGGGGCAAGAAAGGGGAAGTTCTTGGCGCCATCAGGGTGTTTAACAGAGGTATCTAGCTTAGTCTGGGAAGGTCAAAGAAAACTTTCTTGAGAAAGAGGCATTTAGAATAAAACCTTACAGGTGTATAGGAGTTAACAAGGCAGCAGAGATGTGGAACACTGTGTATATAGAAAGAGCATATTTATACGTACTAATTATTTGGGGCCTTGAGAGGACTATCCCCATGTAAGAGATCAGAAAACTAAGGTTCAAAGAGACTGAATTAAGCCCTAAGTGGCAACATTGAGATTGGTTTCCAGGTCAGATGTCAGAGCCCCATGCCCTTTCTAACACGAATTGCTCCTTCCCAGTTTGTCAGCCTTTTATGCTTTAGGGTTTACAGCATTTCTTGTTATTAAGGAAGAGAATAGATGATTTTCCTGTGACCAAGGACCTAAACATTCTTCCTGATCGCGTCACCTGTTTAAGTCCTACTTCTCCGTCTTGTCTTAGCTCCAATCACAAGTTTAAATGAGTGTGTAAATATCTATCTCCCCCTCTCCACCCCAAACTATAAGTTTGCAAAGACGAGGGTCAGGTATGCTTTTGCTCAATGTCATGTTCCTGGTGACAAGACTGACCATGGGTAAATAATAGATGCTCAGTAAGCATCCATGGGGGAGAAATCAACAGATATAAAGCAGGAAATATCTGCAAGAATTCGTGAGCAAGGATTTGGACTTGAATTTTCCCCCAGCACAGACAAGAATGGACTGTGTATAATTTCCCACAAACAGGAGATCAATTTCTGCTGTGACAGCACAAGTCCATCCCGGTGGGGGAAAATAAAGTCGCATGTTTGCCCCTGGCATAAAGTTGTAGATTTTTGGCAGACGCATTCCACCATTTTGTCTGACAAGCATTTGTGTGTGTTGTATATGTGTGTGCATGTATTTCTTCTTCAACTATCTCCTTCTGTTTCCATGGAAAAATGCCAAAGGGATATGGGGGAGGGGAGAATCAGAGAAAGAGTTAGATGTTCAATTTTCATTAGAAGTAATCAACAAAATTTCTTTATTAGAGGCAAATGACTTTAGAAGCAGCAACACTAATAGTAGTAGTGGAAATAGTGATAGTAATAATATCAATAATGTAATCTTCATTTAAGCCTGTCAACAGTGAAAGTCACTACACGTCTATTGATTACCTGCTGTATGCCACGCTCTGTACGAGGTATTTCTTTTTTATAAAATCACATTTAATTCTAATGACTGACTCGTGAAGTAGAAAATAGTTCCATTTTATTGTTGAAATAACTGAACTGAGAGAGAACAAAATACAGCATGGCAGAGATCACCCAGCTTGAAAAATGGAAGAGGTATGATTTAAACTCAGGAAAATAGGACATTTTTTTCTCTGTATTATACTTTTTCTTTCAAAAGATGAAACTATAAGCTGGGCATGGTGGCATGTGCCCTTGCTACTCAGGAAGCTGAGGAGGAGGATCCTCAAGCAGGAGGATTGCTTGAGCCCGGGAGTCAGAGGTTGCAGTGAGCTGTGATGACGCCACTGCACTCTATCTGGGGTGATAGAGAGAGAGCCTGTCTCACCAAAAAAAGAAAGAAAAAAAAAGATATACCGATCATTCCTAGGCTGGTTTTATTGTTTTGTTTTTGGTGACATGTCTTTGAGAAGGATGATTCGATTTCACCCTTGACTTCATTTCTCAATGATATTTATTTTTTACTTGATTGAACTATGGAGTAAGCACTAAAATCCTGGTTCCACAATTAGAATAGTATTAAAGTATGAAAATCAGACTTACAGGGTTTATGTCTGATTAGCCAACCACAAAAATACAGTTCACCTGTTTACGTGGTAAGTTCAAGAAGAAGAGATTGCCAGTCCAACAGATCGAGTATGAAATCCACCTGCACTGCTTAATAGCTGCATATTTTTGGACTAATCATTTGACCCCTCTGAGTGTCAATTTCTTCTCTGTAAAGGAGCTTAATAATGCCAACCTCACAATATTGCCATGAGGAATAAGAAAATCAGTGTATGTACGATCCCTCATCTGCAGACAGGCAGTACCTGTTACCTCCTCTCCCTTTTCCTCCTGTGAATTCGGTCTCCAATCATCTGTCCCACCTTCCTGGACATCTCCCCAGGGCCGTTCCCGGAACCTGCAAACTTTCATGTTGTTTTCTTTAAGACTTTGTCCACCTATGAACTACATAGTTTCTTTAACCTTTCTTTTCCTGTAAATCAATCAGATCAGCCCCTTTTTCTCCACAGAATGATTTACTCTACTTCTTCCCCTACTGGAGGCAAAGCAGGATATGAAACTTTGCCACACTCATAGGAGTTATGGGAGAAGAAAGACATTGGTTCACAGGAAGATATGAAAAACTTAACCGTCCCAGCAGAGTTGGGGCAGGCGGAGTTGCGTAGAGGCTTTCCAGGACTCACGATGGTCTTTCCTTAGAGTCCAGCGTCAGGCGGAATTCCTGCAGCCCAGTTTCTGGATCCACGCAGGATATCGTAGTGCAGAGGAAGGCACCTAATCGCTCATGTTCCTTCTGACACGCTGCCTTCAAGTACCGGGGTATTTTCCTTCTTACACTTTGTCAAATGTGGTTTTAATCAGCTGTGACCACAAGCAAACCAAATTTTAGGAGATTTTTTCAGTTTCCATGCCTGAGTAACTTCACAGGGACCTACAGGAGATTAGTTAGAACCTCTAAGGTGCAAAGAAGCAGATGGAAAGCAAGGGACCACATGCGCTGGTTCTCAAACAGGGAATGCGCCCATTGATGCCTGAAAAAGACAGAGTACAGGTGCCTGCCCAGCTCCTAACTGGATTCCCAGCCCTGAGCTCGCCATGGCCAGCCCAGGGCCCAAGGTGCTGGCACAATGATCTTCCGAATATGCAGCTATTGGCTTTCCTCAGATAAACTCCTCCACTGGCTTCCTATTGCCCAGTGTAAATTCAAGCTTTACTGTACTACTCAGAAGACCCCTAAATATACCAAACTCTTGATTCTCTATGGCTTGATCACTCCATTCTTGCTTTGTCCCAATAACTAAGTCTACTCATCCTTCAAAATCTCACTCAGAATCATCAATCTACTGTTGGAATCACCCCTGCCAGGAAACCTTCTGTGATCCCCTAGGCTGGATTAGTTGCCTTCCCTCAGTGTTTTCACAGCCTCTCAAGGTTTGTCTAGGACATTATTCATACACTACTGTATTGTAATGACTTACTTATTTGTCTATCCAATTAGACAGTGAGAAGCTTCAAGATGGAAACATGATTTTATTGATCACTATGTTCCTGTAATGAACATGGGCCCTGACTCACATGTAAGGACTTAGTATTACACAGCCATAAAAACCCATAGGGTTGGGGTTGGACAGATTTATATTTGAATCCATTTACTGCCATTTATTCTCCAGGTAACTAATTGTGGGAAAATTACTTAACTTTGCTAAGCCTTAGTTTGCTCATCTGTAAAATAGGGGTATTAACACTATTTTCAGGACTAAGTGAGATGATGTTAGCAAAGTATTTAGCTCAGTTCTTGGCACATGGTGAGCACTCTTACTATAAATATTCACTTTAGTGCTCTGCAAATATTTCATAGGTCTATGGTTGACATAAACCATGATGGTAAACGGTTCTAACAAAATGGACCGATGCCAGAATTTGGCCTTAAACTCCATTGACCCAGGAATAACTCTGAGGCTTTGAGCTGTTCATTAAGACTTTATTAAAATTATTTTAACCTTTGGTGGTTGCCAGAGCTAGACATGCCGGGGAGCTGAGGTTTGCCACAATGAGCTGTGTCCTCCCACGCATCCCCACCTCTGGCAGAGCCATAAAGGGGCCTGGGATGAGGGCCAAGGGAACATACTCCTCACTCAAACCTGTGCACTGACGTGTCTTCTGGAAACTGGAAGAAAGGCTCAGCTGTTTGGCTCTTTTGGTGACACTGAGTCTTGTAGTAGCTTAAAAATATCTACACACACCCACCTGACTCCGAAAACCTGGTCTGAACTTAAGTACAGGCCAGTCTGACCTTGTGTTGCCCTGCAGAGAAGGAGTCTCTGACTTGTATTACCTGCCACGTAGGTGGGGGTATCCTCAGAGCCACCACGGATCTTACGATCTGGAAAAAGAAATGTCCCAGGTGTTCCTTCTGGAACCAATAACTCAGTCTCAATGAGCGCTCCATCTTGCAGGGAGACTAGAGGTCTCCTGGCCCCACAGTGATAACTCAGACTTTACTGAGGGGTCTATAGATATTAATATTTACTTTCCCATTAAGGGGATCAGATAGTTCTACTTTTGGGGTTTCCTTCTCTCTTTCAATATCCATGGCTGTCTCCCAGGAATGCTTCTTTCTCAACCCTCAGTTCTGGGTGCCTCCATTTGTTGTGGGACACAGAAACAGGGCACATCCCCTCAGGTCTGTGCTGCAGGAAGGTTTCTGAGTCTTGGCAGCAGGCTCCGTGAGGACCCAGAGCACTAAAATGTGCATGGACTTCTGACATCCGTGTTGTGCATCCCAAAGTCTTTGTTGTCCCAGATTTCCAGATTAATAACTATGTGTCGACTGGATCTCAAGGTAAATGTTCATGATTATATCCTGGGTTTACAATCTATGAAGCACAGGGGACACTTTAAGTAAAGAGTGACAATCACTGTTAGTGGGAATGGAAAGGAATGACATAGTGACACAGATTAGCATGATTTCCCAGCTCATAACAACTGTGCCAGTGTCCACGTCTGTTGTCCTCCTCCTTTCTTTGAACAACCATTCAATGCTCTCCTAAATGGTACCTAGAACAGTTTGGACCAAATCCAGAATTTCACTCAGCAAATGATTGGGAATGAGAGAGTCCGTGATCATATAGCGAGTTCTATTTGAACAGAGATAAAAGCAAGAGTGGGACTCAAGAGGGCAACATACTCAGAAGTCTCACAGGAATCCAAGAACTGGATCAGATAGTGGAAGTTGTCAGAAAGTTTAGAATGGCTAAGCAGGACATGGGAAATCCATCTCCTTTCTCTGTCTCCCCAGTGCCCACCCAGGACTGTATCCCCTTGTCATAGGACTTGCTTGAAGGCTGATGAAACTCACCACACTACTTCAAGCTTCTGTGGCTTTGCTCATGCAGTTTCCATTTTCAGGGGTCACCTCTGTCAGGAAGTCTTCTTGGGTTCCTCCTCTCTGTTCCTTTTTGGGGCCATGTTTATGCCTTTTTGTTGTAATTATCTTCTTCCCTTCTTTTCTTTTCTCCTAGACTTTGAGCTCCTTCAAGCCAGTGATAGCATTCGTCTCCTTGTCTTAGGCATTTAGCAGAGTATGAGAATGGAGAAGTGAGATGTCTCCCAAGAGCCATTGTAAAAATGAAAATCTCAGTGCAGGTCCTGGTTCTGGTGAGGCTTGTTCACAT
The DNA here is from genome assembly GCA_963575035.1 of Avahi laniger. NCBI lineage: Eukaryota > Metazoa > Chordata > Mammalia > Primates > Indriidae > Avahi > Avahi laniger. The sequence goes on along the minus strand of CAUYSK010022384.1, from coordinate 8,353 downwards.
ACATCCTTCTTCCCTAAATCTTGTTACATTCCAGTCATTGGATTAATGAAGACCTGGGCAGAAGTGGAAGAGGTAGATGGCAGGAGAAAGAAAGAAATGCAAGAGGTCTCAGGTATTGTTTTAGCTTCTCGGTAAAAATTTAGATTTTAACTTATTTGGGACTTTTTGATATGCTCTTTCTAGGGATAAAAAACAAAACAAAGTTCTTTTGTTTATCTGACTTTTAGAAGTGTTATTATTTTAATTTAAATGGTTCTTAAAGATTATTGAGTTCAATGATCTCATTTTATTGAAAAGGAAATTCAAACCACCAAATGTGAAAGTCACTTAATTTAAGTGACTTTCCCATTGAGATGTGGCCCCTACTTATCTCACAGGGGCCACACCACTGTGATCCACACTGTGCTCTGTCACCTAGACTACTTGTGGTCTTTACCAAGACTCTTTCACTAAAACTTTGCAATGCTATTCTCCATCTAGAATACTTTCAGTTTCCTAGTGTTGTAACAATTTACCATTAATCTGTGTGTCTTGAAACAACAGAGATTTATTCTCTCACCAGTCAGGGGTCCAGAAGTCTGAAATCAAGGTGTCAGCAGTGTTGGTTCCACCCGAAGGCGCCGAGGGAGAAGCTAGTCCATGCCTCTCTCCTAGCATCTGGTGGCTGCAGACAATTCTTGGCATTCTTGGCTTGTAAATGCATCATCCCAATCTCTGCCTTCAACTTCACATGGGTGTTCCTGTGTTTTTCCCTTTTCTGTATCGTATAACAACCCTTGTCATTGGCTATAGGGCCCATCCTGACCCTACATATTCTTGTCTCTGGATTCTTAGCTTAATTATATCTGCAAAGACTCTTATTCTAAATAAAGTCTAATTCTGAGGTTCTGGTAGGCACATCTTTTGGGGAGTCCACTGTACTCACTTCTCGCTCCTCTTTCCTGCCTCCCTCCTACTTGTCTTCAAGTCTCTTTAGAAATTACTCCACCTGGACATGCTCACCTAACCCTAAATCCACGTTAGCCGCCCTTCCTCTGTGCTCCATTAGAGCGCCATGTTTCTTTTTGTTACAGCAGCAAACACCCTACATCATCCTTCTCTATTGACTAATCTGCATGTTCTGCTAGTCTGGATACTCCTTGAGAGGAGGGGCTTAGCCGGTCTTATTCATTCTCTGGCCCCCTAACCAGCTTAGGGACTGGCATAACACAGGTGCTCTGTCAGGGTTTTAAAAAGAAGGACAGAATTGTCCTTGTTTTCAATGATTGTCTTCCCAGGACATGTCAGATGGCAGGTATGAGAAAAATGGATGACAATGCCCACAGAATAATTAGACATTATCAGGTGTATTAATGACAGGTTAGGAGTAGACTGAGGTACCTCATGTCACCACCTGTTGCCTGAATTGCGTCTCCCCCCAAAACTCGGATATTGAAGTCCTAACCTCTAGTGCCTCTGAATGTGACTGTATTAAGAGGCAGGGTCTTTAGAGAGATGATTAAGTTAAGAGAGATGATGTCATTAGAGAGGGCCTAAGTCCAACATGACTGGTATGTTTATAAGAAGAAAAAATTTGAGAACAGATAGTTACAGAGGGAAGACCATATGGAAACAGAGGGAGAAGTCAACCGTCTACAAACCAAAGAGAGAGCCCTCAGAAGAAATCAACTCTGCTGACTCCTTCACCTCAGACTTCAAGCCTCAGAAAATTTCTGTTGTTTAAGCCCCCTAGACTGTGGTTCTTTGTTATGGCAGCCCTAGCCAACTAGTAGACCACTACAGAGGAAAATCACTCGTGATGTGCTGAAAAAAGAATACATGAGATTTGGAGTCAGAGTAGTTTTCCTATGACTTGAGCAAGTGACTTAACCTCTCTGAGTCTTTTCTGGAAAACAGAACTAAGAACTTCTGCCTTCAGACTTTCTTCGTGCCCTAAAAATTCCAGTCTGTTTATGGATGCATCTATTTATTTATTACGAAGTCACACAGGAGGTGCCTTCTCCATGACCCTGACTGTTTCGGGCACTGAGACGGGGATCGAGCATTGAATATGATGGACAGGCTCACCGCTGCTATGGCAGCCACATTCTATCCACATGGGTACGGCAAAAGGATAAACAAGCAACCCGAAGTAGTGAGAAGTGTGACAATGAAAGTTAAGGAGTGATGTGACAGGGCGTGACTAGGGGTGGGGACTTGAGATGGATGGTGGATTTGATTGGCTGTTGTAAGTCATCATGACTGTGATCCTCATTAACAGCAATTAACATCGCCCTCAAACCAAACTCTTTTCTTCACACAAAGCAGTGTAGTTTTGTATCAGATCTATTGTCTCACTGCTGTGACAGTATCTTCCATTTTACAGAGTAGTTTTAATAACAGCTTCTCATTAAGTCCTGTTGACAATTCTGAGAAATGAGGGTCAAATAACAACTCCCATTTTCTAGGTTCGCAAATAGAAGCTTACAGGTTTTATTAATAGTTGTCATGCCTACCGTCAATGACTTGCCAAGGGCAGAGCTGGGATCGAATCCAGGAGCTTATTATTATTATTTTATTTTTATCATGATGTAGTGTGAACTCTACATCAACATCTAAGTAAGGTAGAAAAATTATTTTGGAAAGGTTCCATACAATTATTCATTGGGTATGGATGTTGTTTGCATCTGTTTTGAGGTGTCGGTCAGAAAGACACTCAGTTTCACTTAAAGAACAGCAAGTTCTCCTGCACCGACACCACCCCCAGTCACCCACTAATAAAGAGCAGAGAGAGACTGGAACCATGATCTGTTTGACTCCAAGCCGACGGCCAAGTTTGAGTCACAGGCTGCCTTTTGCAACGTAGTTCTTGGGACCCAGGTTTACATTCCTATTTATAGCACCTAGATCTTTACAACACAACTTTTCTCTTCCTCACCACAGTAATAGCAACATGCTCTTGGTAGTGCTCTAAGATGACATTTTACAGCCCTGAAACAGTATTTACTGTTTTCACATCCCTTAGCATATGTGTTATTGGGGCCTGCTAACTTACCCTTCTTCCTCTGTGGACTGTGAGCTCCTTAAGGGAGGAACCTCCCCACGTTAATATCTCTGCTCCCAGTTTCAACACGTAGCAGGCACTCGATCCTGGGACAGAGAATGTGTTTCCGAGGTTTGGTGAAATCCAGCCACACATTCGGGAAGAATGCAACTACAAAGAGTATGCAATTCCAAATCGTGCTGCCAAAGGAATCCATGGAAATTTGTGAGTTTCTTCTCCAAAGACATTTAACTAAACACACTGAGCTCTCTTTCTGTAATGATCTAATTTTAGTTCCCATAAGAATCTAGTATCAGAATACATTGTGTCAGAAGGAGACAGGAACAAGAATAGGGGGAAATCACAAAATGAACTATTTTATGCAGTAAGATGTAATGCTGCATTTGGCTGGTTAATTGTTTATTCCTTCCACTTCACTGAAGACTTCATAGGAATCCATAGCAATCATAGCTTTCCAGCATTTTGTAAAGGTTGAGAATTTGGGGGTTGAAAGTGTTTGCTCTTTCTCTCCATGAAAATGCTTGTCTCAGCATCCTAGATAGGCAATTCTCCAGTATCCAGGGGCTTCCTGTGGAGGCCACCTGGATGACTGTCCCACAGCTTCAAGAGCACAGAAGAACTTCCCATATTGAACAACACCCTTTCTCTTGCAACTTTCCACTTGTCTTTGTCCTAAGTAGTTCTTTCTTCTCATGCCAGTTCTTCTGAGATTGGAAGACAAGTGTCATGTCTGCCCCAAATCTCCTCTTCCTCAGTCTTTGTAGTCTTGACTCCTGTAGTCATTCCTGTTGCAGACTATATCAAGAGGAATTGCAGCAAGGTGGTTTAGAGGCTGACATTTGGAGCCAGAATCCCTGAATCAAAATATTGATTTAATTCTTTATTAGCCGGGTGAACTTTGGCAAATTATTTCTGTTCTCTGGCCTACTTCATTATTCTCGTTTATAAAGTAGAATTAGTAATAGCACCTACATCCCTATAATATTATAAGGCTTTTGGGAAGAGTACATGAGTATGCTATATATATATATATATATATATATATATATATATATTCTTAAAACAGTATTTTTCACATGGTAGGTTCATAAAATGTTAACTATCTTTTAAACCTCACTCTAGGGGATTTTTTCTTTGTAGGTGAAGATCTGTCAGAGGACCCCTTTAAATATATATTTGGATTTTGCTTTATTTGTTTGCTAGGAAAAGTCAGAAGCCCAGACCCCAAGTGGAATTCTAGAGATGGCTCCATTCTCTGTGATAATAGATCATGAAGCCTTTTCGAAGTCCCAACACTGACGAAATTCCTCTGGTATATTTCTCTTTCTGAGGCCCAAGTCATCTTAACATAACTGGGTAACTTTAGGGGAAATTCTGAGGATTTTTTTGCTTTCAAAGAAAAATTCTGTCTCCAAAAGCTTTGGAGAATAAGGTTGATTGGGTTGATGAACCTGTAAAAGAGAAATTACTTCACAGAACAAATAATCAAACATCCCAACATGTCTTTGTCTCCACATCACAGAGGTGTTAGCTTCTCCCCACAAATGCCTCTCCCTTCTTCTCTCCCACCCCACATCTTGGCCCTTTTTCTCTCCTTTTTTCCCTTAATGCTTTCCTTTGAGAGACCATTTTCCCTGCATTTTTTCCCCACTACATCTGAAATTCTAGCTTAATAACATTATCTGCCTCATTGCCTATAAATACCTTCTTTGATGTCCCCTATAAATAGGGTGACAATATAATATATCATCCAAACTGGGACGCTTTTGACAGTGAAAAAAGAACTATTAATAATTAAATCAGTGTAACAAACTGGAACTACATCAGCAATCCCGCATGGATGGTCGCCCTGTCTCTAAGAGACTTCCTTGCCTCTGTTTGAACACTGCAAAAGTGGCACTTTTTGCTCAAACCTCAAAGCCATCTTCTACAGTAAATATTATCACCTCTGCAAATGAAGAGATAGATGAGGAAGTGAAGGGAGGCAGGGAGAAAAGAATGGAGGGAGAGAGACAGGGGATGGGGGAAATGACCAAATTCATTCAACTGTTAAGCAATTGAACTTAGGGTGATTCTGCAAATCTCATATCCTTGCATATACTCCTCAACTCAGCCTTTCCTTGGCAAAGGGCATCTTTTCATAACAATTTTGCATGTTATTTTAATAATGAATTCAACATAATTTGCATCCTGAGAAAAGATACCCCTTAATGATCTTCCCCTCAAACCTCATTTATAAGATTGTGGTTCTTTGACGTAGCTAACCCCTTTTCAACCTGCTTCAAAAGATAGCTGCTGAATTCATACATATGGGAGCATGCTGAAGGGAAGTGGGACTTAGTTACTTTTTTTAAATCTTCCTGATTACATGGGTAATCTTATCATATGTGCCAGAGATCAGGTGCTGCTGGTGGTTGAAACATAAGCTAATAAATGAAAAGCCCAGACAGCACTGTGGCAGCATAAGCCTGGTTTTCACTGTAGCCTCCCTTTCAAAAACCACCACTACAGTCATCCTCATCGTCATCACGGTCATTATCATCACTGTTATTGTCATCATCTTCCCATGCTTTTCATAATGTAATGCATACATGTTCAGCTATGCTTGGGGCTACTCTAGGATATAGGATTGCTTCCATTTCATTGTTGGGGAATGAAACATTTGGCAATTTTCCAATTCTGAGGGGATGGTTAAAATATGTTTGCTTTTCCTCTTCTGGTGGTTTAGTTTCACACTGGCGGATTTATGGAATGTTCTGCAAAAGTAAGAAACATAGATATATTTGCAACATTCATTAAAGGTTCAGTAGATCTTTTTATTTTATTAATGTTTTAAATTTGTATAACATTTGTCTCGGACCTCTTTGAAGGACGTGATAGTCTTGATCGAATTGTGTCTGGCACTAGCCTAATAAGGGATGAAGAAAAGGAAAAGAAATTTTAATATTATGAATGAGGAGAGTGGGTTCTAATCTGAGCATCAGCACTGACACATGGTGGCATCACTTCCTTCAGGGAAGTTTTATCCTTGTTTGAGAAAATGAAAGAATTCCCTGACATTAGTTCTTTTAAGACCGTATTCCAAAGAACTCTGGGAGTTTTATGGAGGTGTCCGTTAGGAGAAGAGAGACTCCCGAAGGATCCTGGGCCTGACTCTTATTTACTAGGAACAACTTGGATCTATTACAGAGCTGGGGATTCTACGTAAAACTGTGCTGGTGTGTATGTGTGTGCATGTGTGTGTGTGTTGGGGTGGGTGGGCCTGATAGGAGTGTGAAGAAGAGAAGTATCACTGCTAAAGAAAACTAAGAAAGAAAACTTCCTGAACTAGGTGATTTCTAAGGTCTTATCTGTTAGGACACTTTAGTTCATTTCATGAATATCCTGGATTAGTTCTCTGCACCTCTCTAAACTGGTACAGAGAAGACATTTGATTTATTCAAGGATGAAAAAAAAATCAATGTGAAACTCAAAAATGATAATCACAAAAATTACATTTTGTTATTCTAGATAAATAAAAGGATCACAGCAAAATAGTAGTATGCTTAGCATATGGATCAAACTTTCCAATCTCTGTACAGTTTAATTCAAGATTCTAAATATCTGTGAAAGAAAATATGCTTGCTTGACCCAATGTAGATGAGGGGTCTAGCAATGAAGCAGTCAGCTGTGGCCAGGGATTAGTGTCCCCCAATGGATACTTCGCTGTCGCGGGCTGGGTGGGAAGTTCTCAGAGAAAAGGGCGAGCAAAGAACTCAACAATGATGAGCAAAGAGGTCTACCGCAGGGCAAGGATCCCTTCTTAATTATGCCAGGAGCCGCAGGGCCTGCACACAATCAACTGCGTCGAGTCACTCGGTTAACATTTATTGAGCGAAAACGTGATAATGGAGATTAATCTGAGAGAACAGTCTGATTCTCTATGGCTGGCGCGAAATACCTCAAGAATGATCATACTCTCACAACATGTTTCCCAATCACATTCTCATCCTTTGAGGTTTATGCATGACACATGCTTAATTGCAGATGTGGTCCCCAGGAAGCAGACTCTAAGATGAAGTCTAGTATGTTGGAAATTTATTAGGGCATCTCTTGGGTCAACACCAGTGGGGAAGGCAAGGAAGTGGGATTGGGCAGAGAGAGAAGTTGGGCAATGGTGCCTTTGTGACAAGGCCTCAGTTGCCCCACACAAAGCTCTGGAGCTGGAATGTTCCTTCAGCATTGTCCTGAGCGGTGCCTTCAGGCTGGGCGCTTTAACTCCTGCATAGACCAGTTGCTGGATGCAGGGTGCATGGGAATGGGCACTGTCTTGAAAGAGGGTTGAAAAGCAACCCTCTTCAGCTAAAGGCAATTCCTGTACAAAGCCCACCACGTAGGCTGTCAGCCAGCAGCATTTTCAGCAGCTGGGTGACAAGTCCCTTAATTCTGAAAGGGGATCTGAGCAGCACAGCAAAGTGCCCCACTACCCTAGAACCACACTCGCCCTGCCATGATCAGCATCCTTGTGTCATAAGAAGAAACCATCCAGAGGCTTGAATCAGATTTGTGCTGTGGGAGGCGGTCGTGGGGCTCTGATTGCAAGTATTAAAAGCTATTTAGATAACCTGAAGACATACATAAAATATTCTGTGTCCTTCTGGGGTGTGAGGGTATGAAGTATGAAGGTTCCGGCCCTGAGTAGGAAATTAAAGAACACAAGGGATGAAGTATAATGCTAAAGAAACTGCACCAAGGTGTATATGTTTGTATTGATTTGCTAGGGCTGCTGTACTACAGACTGGATGGCTTAGACAACAGAAATTGGTTCTCGCACAGTATTGGAATCCAGAAGTTCAAAATCCAAGTGTCAGCAGAGTTGATTTCTTCTAGAGACTCTGGGAGAAAATCTGTCCCATGCTCCTCTCCTAGCTTCTGGTGGCTGCTGGCCATCCTTGGCATTCCTTGGCTTGTAGATGCATCACTCCAATCTCTGCCTCCATCTGTACGCAGCCTTTCCCTCTGGCTGTGATGTATCTTCTTCTTTTCTGTCTCCTATACAGGCGTTAGTCATTGGATTTAGGTTACCCTAAAGACCTAATTTTAACTTGACTATATCTGCAAAGATTCTTACTATAAAGTCACATTCGCTTTTTTTTCTTTTTTTTTACTTCAGCGTATTCTAGGGGTACAGATGTTTAGGTTATGTATGTTGCCCTTGCCCCCCTTCCCCCTCAAGTCAGAGATTCAAGTGTGTCCATCCCCTGGATGGTGCGTATTACACTCTTTGTGTATGCATATACCTGTCCTCTCCTCCCGATACTCCCTCGCCCC
>CAUYSK010022380.1:0-10993 GCA_963575035.1 Avahi laniger | reverse complement strand
GACTTCTAATCCTCTGAATTGTTTGTATATACATTTCTATATAGGTGGTGTCTGTGCTTTTATACTTCTTTCATTTAACATCATTTCACTATGCATCTCCATTTATCAACATTGACAAATGCTTATTCTTAGAGGCTTTATGGTAAAATCCCACCACTTCCATTAATAATGATACAAAAATAGTTAAGACTATTATTCTCCTGATTTTAAAATTAAGGAATTACAGCTGTACCTTTTGCTTTTTTTGCTGAAGAAATGATAGAACTTTTAAGGTAAACAGATATACAAATTTCATATTTTTTCTATCAAATATTAGTTGGCACTTGTATGATACTAAGCAGTGTGCTGGGGCTAGAGACAGGATAATGAAGATAGACCCAAATCCTAGACATCTACTAGCTGAGACAGAAAAACAATTGTGATAAGTACTAGGAAGGAAACAAACAGGGTGTTTAAAAGGAGGATAATAGGTGAGACATATTATAGCATACGGTAGTCAGAAAAGGCCCCTTAGAGGTGGCGCCACTGAAGCTGAAACCCAAAGAGGAGGACGCTGTGTACTGGGGGTGTTGGGGGGTGAAAGGTCGGGAATGGGGAGAGAACCTGGAAAAGGCCTTGAAGCTGAGAAGACCCCTTCAAAGAACCAAAAAGGGAACAATGAGGCTGACTGAGGGGGGACCGTGCATGAGACAAGGCTGGAGATGAAGGTAAACGACAGAATTAGCGAGGGCTTTTCAGGCCATGATAGAAATTTGTGCTGTATTCTCAGCTCGCTGAAAGTCACTGAAGGGGTTTAACGAGGCGAGTGGCATTATCTGTTTCATGTGGGCTGCTCTGTGCAGAATGCAGGAGCCAAGAGCAAAAATGGACACAGACAGGAAAAGCAGGAAGTCATCACCACGAGGCATGGTGGCATGGCCGGGGGGGAGTAGGAACACGACGAGAAGGTACAGGCTGGAGGGAGATTTTCAAGGCAGAATCAGCAGACTTTATGGAAGGTGCACGAAGGGGTCAGAGTTCAAGGAACAATCCCAGGTTTTTAGCAGGGGCAACTTGGTGAACAAAATGTCAATTCCTTTCTGCCACGTTTCTCTTGTCCTTTGCAGCTAGATACGAACGAGCGAGAATCTCACCAGGAGCTCGAAGAAGAACCAGGCGTACTTGAAGACTGTTTCTCTCATCAGCCCAGTGCTGACCACCATCTGCAGGGCAAGTTCCTCGTGGAAATGCTGAACAACGACCAAAAAAACCAGGCGATTATTCACCAACTCCTCTTTACTTTTTTCCCCCCAATTTAATAGCTTGTCCATTCCTGAACATGTGTTCTAGATGTCCTAGGCCATCAAGTCAACGCTGAAATAACCCGAGACCAAAGGCCATTTAGGTGGGTAGAAGGTTGGCGTTGGTTCTGGATAGGAGAGCCAGCTGGGTTTGAAGGAATGGACTTGGATGGAAGAGAAACTGCCTTCCATGGGGAAGCATTCCAGGGTAGCAGCCGAAACTGGTTCTGTCTCTCACTTACACCCTCTGTGTGACCAGGTGTGAGCCATTCCTCTCTTTGCCCTCAGTTCTCTCATCCATAAAATCGGTGGTAGCAGCAGTTCTCTAACTTGAATGTGTATCAGCATCCCCTGGAGAGCTTGATAAACACAGGTTGCTGGGCCCCATCCCCAGAAATTCTGATTCAGTAGGGCTGGGGCAGAGTTTGGGAATCTGCATTCCTAAACAGTTCCCAGGTGATGCTGCTGCTGCTGGTCCGGGGTCCCACTCTGAGGACCATCGTCTAGATGGTATCCAAACTCCCTTCCAGACTGGATAATTTTTGTTTTCGTATCGCCACTGTGGCATTGTGGGAAAGGTGACTGGTTGGGTTTATGAGCGGATCTTCTGATTTAAAAGGCCCAGTGGTATCAGCCTGAACTCACAACTTCTAAATGCCTATGTCCCAGGGTCAGACGTTTGAAAAGTCCTGCATTTCCACTTCGTGTCTTCACTTCCCTTCAAGTCATCTGACTACTCCATAGCAAATGTAGCAGATGGTGACTTATATGTTTCCACTTCCCCCACTTCCCAGCTTATCTGGCTTTTGGTTAATGCTCCTGACAATAGTTTTGATGGGGAAGAAGTTCAAGACTAAAGGCAGGGCAACCACCTCATCTCAGTGTACCTGATGCTGTCCTGGTCTTAAAATGGAAAGTCCTGCATCTTGGAGACTGCCTCAGTCCTGGCAAATCAGAATGGTGAGCCACCCTAACTAAGGGCAAAAACGATGTCTGGGAATTTTCTGTGCTTTCATTCATCTTATACACAAAACCTAGAACAAATACAAATGAACTCATTTTTTTTTTTATTGTTCAGTGGGTAAGAAAGATAAAACAATATGACATCCTTATGTGTGAGTTAAGGTTTTGTTTTTTTTTTTCTATTTTTCATAGAAACGGTGGAGTAGGGTATGGAGGGTGGTCTATGTTGCCCAGGCTGGTCTCAAACTCCTGGCCTTAAGCAATCCTCCAACCTTGGCCTGCCAAAGTGCTGGGATTACAGGCAAGAGCCACCAAGGCTGGCTGAAAGTTAAATTTTAAAGTCAACACCTAAAGTAAAAATTGATTAGGGCAAAGATTGTTCTTGAGAGTCTTTTTCATTACCCACAGAGTACAGTATGCAAGCAACCCAATTTACTAGTTCTTATGCATTTTAAAATTTGGGAGCTACTTAGCTAAACTAAAAGGAGACAAATGGAAAATCTCTGTGCTTGGGAGTTTTAACTACCCAGATCCCCAGTGGGTTAATGGTGATGAAAGGAGAATGCTTAGGTGCTTCAGCTATTAGTTGGTTTCACTTCATTTTGGGACATTAATCAAACCTTAATAATCAAACCTTAATAATCTTAATACAAGTTAACACATTTGTTTGCTGTTGTGAGTTTTAAGTGAGTCTCTCCCATCAGGGAGAGGCATAGAATTGAATTTTAGTCTAGCATGTGGTCTAACTGTGCATGCCGTGTAACTGGGCTACACCTTGATCTTCCCATCGTAGGAAAGACATGCCCAGCTTCAAAGGTAGCCTCTGGAAAATAGGTCAGTTTGGCTGCCAGAGTCTTATGGCAAGACGAGATTAGACAAGGATAAGCTGCTTCTTAAAGTAATTTATGCTGCTTCTTGGGCAGCTTTATTACAAGAACACCTTGCTCTAGAGGTTACAGAAAATAGCCAAGCAGCAAAACCCTGTTTGCTGAGCTACTAAGGAAACATATTGGCTAAACTTCAGTCTGAACTGAAATGATTCTCTTCTGGTCATTTCAGGTCAAAATATGGCAATTGCAAACCTAACAGGACATGCCTTAAGCGAGTCAGGCTGTAGGTAAACAATGGTTTTAAGAAGAAAATGGCACTCACATCCAGTCCCTGCAAAGGGGCTATGACAGCCTAATGCCAAATTTTTGAGTAAGTGACAAGATTGTTTTTAGCCTAACAACACCTTTCACTTTTCCTTTTATAGTGAGCTCCTGGTACCTCTCCCTGGACATGTGGTTTTGGGTGATTGCAGAGTCTGCAGCTCCAGCCCCGACAGGGCCTCCCAGCCTAGATCTCTCCCTCATCCAGCCCAAGGGGAGTGCACTGAGGCTTTTTCCCTCCTTGCCAGCTTCATAAACATTTCCCTGTGGTGTTAGCTGTTGGAAATGGCTTCTTGTGTTATTCTTTGTAATTAGCATATTTACATTTTAATAGGAGTCTTGAAAGACACTAAAGACTTAAGTAGCTACTATAACAGGTGCCTCACAGAGAAGAAAGCTTGGGACAGACCCCCATCCCTTAGACCACCCAGGCTGTGACTGTGATTGGAGAAATTTTGTTGGTTTAAGAAATTCTGGTAAGCAGTTTAACAGCTTGTAAAGTTTCTGAACTCATAGGTAAGACTGATGATGAATTATGAGAAACCATTTCATATTATTTTATTTAGTATCAAAACAAATGATAATTATTGCCATTCACTTTTGTCAAGGATCAATTGTCTCTAGCTCACCTTCTACTAACACAGAGGCTAATGCACTGGTTCTCAAAGTGTGGACCAGCAGCAGCTGGGAACTTGTTAGAAATGCAAATTCTTGGGCCCCAGCTCAGATCTATTGAATCAGAAACTCTGGGGAGAGGGTCCAGCAATCAGTTTTAACAAGTCTTCCAGGTAATTCTGATGCACGATAAAGTCGGAGAACCACTGAGTTAATGGACAGTCAGGTGGTCAAAAAAATGGAGATTAAGGTAGAGCTGCAAAAGTGTGTGTGTGTACGTGTGTGTGTGTATGAGATAGCAAGGTGGGGAACGAGGCAAGAGAGCACTTCGATGGGGTCCATTTTCAATCACAGAGGGAGGGCATGGGCAAATCCTTCTTTCCTTATCCCCTGATTATCTCCACACTGCCCTGCTCAGTACCTTTTTGCTGGCTGGCCTTGGGACTGCAGTCGAACTTGGAACATCATTATTGCCAGAGCAATAGTAAGACATCCTGTTACAGTTGCGATCAGCAACCTGAAACACACAAACCATGGCTTCATAGTCAACCCACAGCGGGACAATGGAAAGGCGAGCCAGCTACCTGGAATTGCAACCTCCAGATTCATTCTTTTATCATAATTGAGTTTAATATATTTTTATTTTTTTCTGGTTTCAAAGGTAAAACAGTTCCCATAAATAAATATAACACAAAGCAGAGAAGGTGAAGTTACTCCTGATTTCACTTGCTCCTGAGATAATCACTATTGTTAGTTTGGTGTGCAGCAACCTATAGCAAAAAAACCAGTTAGGAATCAAGGGCATGCTGGATAGTTTCTTCCAACATTCTAAGTCTGACTTTCTTGGGAGAGCAGGAGAAAGCTGTGGGGACAGTGCCTCTCTGTGGTTTAGTATGGTACTGTACTCAGTCTCCTGAACACCAAGAAATCGTCAAAAACCGCTCTGAAAAGAAGTGGAAAGTTCATTCTCTATTCTTTTGGTTAGACAAAAATTTCTCCCCTTGCTACAAAATAATTAGAAAATTGTTAACCCAGACCACATAGAAATATAATATTTTCATTTTCATTAAAGAAAACCATAAAGATCAAGGCTGTCAATAATATCTGCAGGCTACTTCTCTCCTGGGCAATTGGAAAATGGGACCTTGAAAATGAGGTTGAACCATGGTATGTCAGCAAATGTTTAACAACCAGCTCCCAGCGGGAAGGGGCTAATTTGTAGCATTTGCCAATTTCTGTGCTGTCAATATCTACATCATGGCTGATTTCGATCTACCAACACGAGGTCATGGAAACGTGGAGCTGGGAAGAGACATGCAGTAGCAAACCATTATATAGTATCCCCACCATATGGATACAATAGGCTTAAAGAATCTCAAGAACATAGATAATAGCAACATGTAGCGAAGTCATTAGGAAGGGATGAGGTTTACCTTTTTAAATTGAACTTTTAATTTTGGAATAATTATTTAAATTGTTATAGTTATTATTAGATTTATAAACAAGTTGCAAAGGTACTACTTTGCAAAGGTACAACAGAGTTCTTACACGCCTTCCATCCGGTTTCCCTTAATGTTAATAGATAATAGGGTACATTTGTCAAAACTAAGACATTGACATTGATGCCTTACTATTAACTGAACCATAGACTTTATTCAGACTATACCAGTTTTTCCACTAATATCATATTTCTGTTCTGTGATACAATTCAGGATACCATTTCGTTTCAATTACCTTTGTTTTTAATATAATTTATTTAATTGTAAATTTATATAATTTAATTTTTAATGTCTGTTTTTCACACGTAGCTCAAAAAAATTCTGAAAATTGAAAATCAGCTTTCAGAAACAGGTATAAGCCATTTCCAGTACATCTCTGAGTTGATTTTTTTAAGTCAAAAAGGGTAGAATATCAATACTTTCAAATGGTTCAAACTATAGATCATCAGAATCTCAGGGATAGATCTAGTGGTTTTTAAAAGATCCATAGAAGATTCTTCAGTTCAGCCAGGAGTCAGAACCCCGGCAGAGGCGAGGACCAGGACAGATAAACGACTCGCCCACGACCACACGGCGAGGTGGCGTCAGTGCCCACCTCCAAATCCCGGCCTCTAGATTCCTTCCTCACACGCACTGTCTCGAGTGGGTGGAATTCATAAGGAGACTGTTTCTAAACCCAGAGATTGTGATTTCTCTTAATCAGGGGAAATGGTATTATTCTCATAGCTCAGTCACCCTAAGGCCGCAGATAACTGGGGAAAAAGTTCAGATTACGGATTCATTGCAGCTTTGTGAAAATACTAAAAACCACTGGATCAGATGCTTCAAAAGGGTGAATTTTAGGGGATGTGAATTATATCACAATGTTTAAAAAATTCCAAATGAGAGATGTTCAACAATCTACCTGTTACTCCTCAAACCTGTCAAGGTCATGAAAAACAAAGAAAGTCTAAGAAATTATCACCAGCAAGAGAAGCCTAAGGAGACACAACTGCAATATGTCATGTGTTACCCTGGGTGGGATCCTGGAACAGGAAAAGGACATTAGAGAAAAACTGAGAACACGTGAATAAACTAGGAACTCAAGTTAATGATAATATTGCATTAATATTGGTTCATCAATTGTGCCAGATGTAGCATTCTGTTAGAAAATGCTAACAGGGAAACAGCACAGGGTCTGTAACACCTTTCTGTTCTACAGTCACAATTCTGTAAATCTAAAACTATTTGATAATAAAAAGTTTATCAAGAAAAAATAAAGAATTCATGGAAGGAAAGATAATATAGGGCAAATCACCAACCCTTTATTTGTTTATAAAATTTGGTGTTGCTCCTTCGGATTTTTATATAGGATAATCAATCTATGGCTGTTAATGAATGTAAAAGGAAGATATTAAAATACACACAAAACAAAATAAAAAAACAACCTTTCTAGGCATTAAGGAAAGTTAAAGCAAAATTTTTTCCTTGAAAATAAAATTTCTGGTATTCACTAACTCCATGTGGCTAAGCCAGCAATGCTCTAAGGTTTTGTTTTTGTTTTTTTTTTTACCAGAGTTAACTAGTTCTGAGCAGATCTTCAAATGCCAGTCTTGTCACTGCATCTTTCAGACTGTCCCAATCCATTCAAAAGGAAAGAATTTTCGTCACTCTAAAGCTGAAGATTAAAGCATCTGACCAAGAAGAGGGCAGCAGTAGTGGTTGTTTTTGTGTTATTTCTCCAAGTTTTAATTAAAAAATAAAAAAGCCTGTGTCACCTTCCAGGGTTTGACATCTTCCCTACCTTTGAAGACATGATGTTCTTAACTTCCTCGTCCGCTGCAGAGTGCGCGGTCCCCGCGAGGTCTGGGTTACTGCTGCTCATCACCCGGGCCTGCAGCAGCTTGGAGCTCACGGCGGCAGCGGACGTGCGCCCGTACGTGTGGTAGCGGGGGTCAGGGAGGGCAGGGGGAGCACCTGCACCCCACCGGGCATAGACATGTCAACAGAAAGGGGACCAGAGTCACTTCCTGACTTAAGAGGGAACTGAAGAGGAATAGAGTAGACGAAAACCCACTAGATTAGGCTTTGGAATTAAGGTCTTACTATCGAATGCCTGGGGTGGAGTGGAGACAGAGGCATTCTTTTGGGCGGAAGTCAATAGGGTCTGAGGCACTAGGGAGTGGTGAGGACTATGGTAAACTGGAGACACATGTCTCATCCAAAAGCAGGGGGTGCTACTCAGCTCCAGCCTGAGTAGCCATGGGGAATTGGAGCCCCCCATCCCAGGGTTGCCAGAGCTCTGGTTTCTCACAAGAAGCTGAAAAGGTGGATATTTTTTATCTATTAATATTTAAATGATGACAACTTTTTAATTCATGCAGTCAGGTTTCCTGAGATTCAAAAATCCATAGAGTCACCTGATCCTTCTGAGGATAAGCATATACAATGTATGGATGTGTTTCATCTTTAAGTACTTGAATATTTTTAAAAACACTTATATGAGTCTCTAAGATACTATCAGTATTTTAAAAAACTCAATCAAAATTACTGATTTACTTGAAATGAGGGTGCACAGAGGATGCCAAGTTTATTTGAGCCTGGAATTTTGGGAACTCATCAATGCAACTTCTTATATCATGCTGACCATAGGGAAATGGATTATTTCAAAAGTTCAGTTTGAAGAAAATGAGAAAAGGGATTTATTTTTTCATAATGAAAAGTTTAAGAACCACTGCCATTGGATGTATGTTATTTTCCTTATCATTATTATCCTAGAACCCTAGGCATTAGTTGGCACTTTTCCATCTTTTAAAGAAGAGACCCCCAATTGAATCATCAATTATAATGGCAACTGGGTAAAGACCAGTGAGGGGTTTTCAAATGGGCAGACAAAATAGGCTTAGAGCATAAAAACAGGAAAGGAAGAAAGATCTAGAGAGAAAATCTTCTAATTTCAGCATTCATGTAAGTTTTGTATTATTCTGAAAAATAAAATGGAACTTTTGGGTGTTTTATTTTGAATGACAATGGGGTGGAGGTGGGGGTGCCCTGCCTGCCGGACCCCCACCCTCGGGGCCATGCTACCTGACTTGGGTAAGTCCCTCTGCAGCTCCGGCAGGCGGAAGACGTAGTGCACATAGGAGGCCAGCAGGCAGTTCCTCCCGTGCTGGTCCTTGCTCAGGTCCTTGCTGTTGTGTAGACTGTTGGCAATGGCCACCACAGACTCAAAGGCAAACTGGGAGAAGTTGGCTGAGAAATCAAGAGAAAAGTGGGCAGTGCCAATGTGTCCTGACCCCTGACCAGTGTAACCAGGATGGTCAGGATGGTGGCCCGGGCAGGGTGAATTGTTTTTGTGAGCTCCAGGATGCAGGCTCTGTCTACCACAGATGATGTCACCCTCCCTCTTTAGATCTTCCTCCTCCTGCCACTGAGTGGCATGATGTTTTTCATGACAAAGACATGACTGTCTAGGTGTCTTCCTTCTCTAAACCAGGGTGTAACTGGTGCTACTCGGTGGGGGCTGCAGACTGACATTATCAGTAGCACCAAGATGCTACTTAGAAATGCAGAATTTCAGGCCCACCCTGGACCTACTGCATTAGAATCTACATTTTTATAAGATGCCCAGGTGATACTTATATACTCTGTGATTTGAGATGCACAGTTGCACAACCCACATTCTTGTACAGATTAACCTAAAAATCTATGTGTATCATGGCAGTCCCCACAGGAGGTCGATACGAACTATTGATTTATTGTATATGCCCTCTGGTTCTGGTGCTCCAAGCCTCCAGAGCTTGGCTCCAACCTGCTTACCAACATTCTACCCTCTTCTGCTCATATTCAACTTCCCTTAAATGGAGGCCATCATCCTATTGCCCTGTCACATGGCCACTCTTTCTCACCTCTGTGACTCTTTGCATGCTGTTGTCCTCACCTAGAAAGCCTTCCTTGCTCCTGTCTGCAAAATCATAGCAACCGTTCGATGCTTAACACAAGTCCTACCTCCTCCATGAGGCCTTTGACAATTCACAGCACAGGGCTTAAGTGAAACTGAATTACGTGATTCTTTGGCTATTTCCGGTGGAAACTCAGTCTCTCTGTGAAGGCTGGTAATCCTTCGTGAGCCAGGTGCATTTCCCATACTTTGTTGTCCCTCCCCGCCGCCCACTGCGCTGTGCTAGACCCAGAGCAGGTTCTGAATAAATGCTTGTAGACTAAGTGCCTCCACTTAGTCTCCTTGTGCCAATACCGCGTGGTCCCCACATGCAAGATGGCAACTCGCTATGGAAAAGCAGCTTAAAATATATGAATGAACATTCTGTTTAGTGAACAAGTCTGTATTAAACAGCTGGAAGACACGAAGCAGCATGCCACGTATGTGGGGGCATGGAAGGGAACTGAATGAGGGCAGGGGTTTCTGCTCTGCAGGAATCCAGCTGGAGAGGCAACAGCTGCCTGGATAAACAGTTAGTCTACGACCCAGCACATCTTATCTGCGGAACCACAAAAGATGCATCTTAGGATGTGATGCAAAGTGACGATAAGGAGGACATGCCCCTCCTCAGCTCTGAAAGCTCCCCCACTTCTGTGTCCCAGCCCATTTCGGCACTGGCTCCTCGTCCACCGCCTGACTGTGCAGCTGGCCTCTTTCCCAGCACTCCCATGCTGTTCCGCGTCTCCGCCCGGGCCATGTTCATTGCACGGCCCCACCTTGGCTGCTTTCGATCTACCCCTCCTCAAGGCCACCTTCTTCATGGGGTCTCCCGCATCCTCCCAGATGAGTGTTTTCTCTTTCTCTTCTTTGATACCACCCTCCTCACCACCGCCGCAATATTTAGCTGTGTCCCTTTGAGGACCCCTGTCCTGTGCCACTTGCTCTTTGCTGTATTGTGGGTCCTCTGAGGTCTGAGATGCTCTTAGTTATTGTAGCAAAGGCTACAGATTTCAGCACAGTACTGGGCACATGAATGGTACCCAAAAAATATCTTCTGGACTGGAGAGCAAAGGACCTTATCAGCAGCTGACAACAGTAGCAAATAAAGATGCCTCACCAGCCAGTCCACCCTGGACCCTGGTCATGCCTCCAATATGAGCTTTTGATATACGCTGTATTTAATGTGTTAAACATAAATATTTAAAATAGATTGTTGGCCGGGCGCGGTGGCTCACGCCCGTAATCCTAGCACTCCGGGAGGCCGAGGCGGGTGGATTGTTTGAGCTCAGGAGTTCGAAACCAGCCTGAGCAAGAGCGAGACCCCGTCTCTACCAAAAATAGAAAGAAATTAATTGGACAGCTAAAAATATATAGAAAAATTAGCTGGGCATGGTGGTGCATGCCTGTAGTCCCAGCTACTCGGGGGGCTGAGGCAGAAGGATCACTTGAGCCCAGGAGTTTGAGGTTGCTGTGAGCTAGGATGATGCCACGGCACTCTAGCCCAGGCAAGAAAGTGAGATTTTGTCTCAAAAAAAAAACAAAAAAACAAAAAACCAGGCGATAGAC
>CAUYSK010022379.1:0-19695 GCA_963575035.1 Avahi laniger | reverse complement strand
TCTTCAATCTCTGAGATTCTTTCTTCTGTTTGATCTATCCAGTTCTTGAGGCTTTCCACATTGTTTTGTAGTTCCCTGAATATGTCCTTCATTTCCAGGAGATCGGTTTGATTTATTCTTTAATATTTCCATTTCTTTAGTGAATTTTTCTTCCAAGATCTGGATTTTTTTGTGTTTTTTTTTTGTGTGTTGATTATCCATTTTTTTCTTCATATCATTCAGTTTCTTACAATCCATGTTTGAAATTCTTCTTCTGTCATTTTAGTGTTCTTAGTTTGGTTAATGTCCATTGCTGGGGAGCTGTTGTTCCTTTTGGGGGTGTGCTTTCCGTTTGAGTCTTCATACTTTCAGAGTTCTTTCACTGGTTCCTTCCCATCTGGATCAGTTGTTTCTTCTTTCCTTTAGATTTTTGTTTGGATAATGATACGCCCTGTTTAGTCTCTAAGCCAGTAGGTGGTGTTTGTGGGTGAGATTCTACCACACCCTTTATGATGAATCAGTGGATGCAGTAAAAGCATGTGCATGATGACCTCCCTGTCAGTAGGTGGCACTTGCAGGAAGGACCAAGCTGCAGTGCTGTTTTTGGGTCCTGTAGCTAGTTCTTGTCCCTCTAGAGAGGCTCTCTTGTGCCTTGGGTGGTGGATGGGGTTTCTACGTGTTTCCTTATTCTCAACTTCATTGAGGGCAGGACCAGTAGTAGGTCTGGGTTGGGCTGGGTTGGGTAAGCCTGCCCTCAGGCTGCACAACTGCTGTCAGCAGGGGTCAAAGGTCTGCTCTTTGTTTCTGTGAAAAGCTGTCAGGAGGGGCTGAAATGGCTCCACTCAGCTGAAAGTCTGAGCTTAAGGGGGTGGGGCTGTCCAAGACCTGCACTCTGGAGCAGGTCTCGCTCCCCTCCACCCTCCCCCTCCCCATGGCCTCTCCCAGGCCTCTGCCAGCAAGCGGGACCTCAGACCGATGGATCTCCCCTGGCTGTGATGTGGGCCAGGAGGTTCTGTACCCAGGATCGCATCCTGAGCTGGGTGCACAGCCCTCTTTTGGGAGGAGAGTTGCCGCTCCAGCAAGCTGATCTGCCCCTGAGGACACACACTCCTTAGTAGGCTCTTTCACAGATCTCTCTTCTGTGCCCCGGGGCAGTGCAATCGTGACCTGGGTGTATGGGGTCTGGTTTGCAGGCCTGTCCCCTGCACCCTGGAGATAAATCCCTGACCCTGCCAGGGGGGAGGGGTGCTGGTCTTGAATCACCTGCGAGGTGCCCAAGCTGGATCAATTTCACTCCACCTCGGGATTTGCCCCACTCTCTTGGAGTCCCCAGGCAAGCAGCACCTGAGAGGGCTGGCAGTTAGGGAGCTCACAGTCTGAGTACCTTTCAGTCTGCTGTAGGGCCCTAAAAGGAAAGGCCCCGTTCCTTGGTTATGCCTCCGTGTGATGGCTAAACTGTCTCTCTGGGCACCCACGAGTAGGGAGGGGGAAGGAGAAAATGGAGCACTATGGTATCAGCCCATAGGCTCAGGTCTGTGCCCATGGAGGTGTCCCAAGGGGGCTGGGAGCCCGGCGCTGGGTCTGCAAGAGGCCACTGCTCACTGGCAGCAGCCGTCTCTGAGCTGGTGTCCACAGGTCCCTCCAACCGCTCAGGAGCCCACCAGCAGTCTGAGATGCAAGGGAGGGGGAAGTTAACTGCTTCACCTACCCTTGTCACTGGTCTCCACGCATCTCGGGACCTTTCTCCTTCCAATTCTCCTCCGCAACGTCTTCCCGTGGAGTCTCCTGTAGTTTCAGGCACCCTTCCTTCCGACCCTCACCCGATCTATGTTTTCTTGCTGGTTTATTTTTTTGTCTTTCTTCTAAAATTCATCTATTTTGCAGAGACATTCTGACTGGTGGCTTTTCTTGTCCCTCATCTTGGCTCCTCCTCCCTTAACAGAGTTTTTATAGCTGTATTCCATATGTTCAAAAAGTTAATTATAAATATGAAAGATATTAAAAAAGATCCACGTGTAACTTCTAGAGATAAAAGTACACTGAGTAGAATTAACAGCTGATTACACATTGCAAAAGAAAGTATCACTGAACTTGAAGACATAGCAATAGAGATAGCGGAAGAACCTATCCAAAATGTAACACAAGAGAATAATGATAATAAAAAAATTAATAGACACCAATAAACTGTTGGACAGTGTTGATTAGTCTAATAAGCATTTAATTTGAGTCCCTGAATGAGAGGAGAGAAAGGCAGGGAAAGAAAAAATACTTGAAGAAATAATGACCAAAATTTGATGAAAATTATAAGCCCAAAGATCCAAGATGCTCAACAAACCCCTTGGGGAAAAATGGCACATTATAATGCTCAAATATATTATAAAGAAAAAAATCTTAAAAACATCCAGAGAAAAATAATTTTATATAAAAAAGAACTATGAGATAGGAGAATAGCAAATTTTATACTGGAAACAATGCAAATGAGAAGACTGTGAACCATCATCGTTTCTTAGCATCTGAAAGAAAAAAAATCAACTTAAAATTCTACAACTAGCAAAATGTGTTTAAAAGAAGCAGGCAAAATAAAGAAATTTTTAGACATAAAAGTTGCAAGAACCAGCACACTTATAGTATAAGAAATATTAAAGTTTTTTGGTAGTAGGAAAATAATTGATAATTTCTATTTATTTAATTTCAATGACTCTTTTCTCTTTCATCTATATTTTGCTAGTGAGATAATTCATACTAATTTTAAAAAAATTTCAGAAATTATATTTTCCATTTGGTTTGTTTATTTATATTTTATTTTGCTACTGATAATTCTTTTCATTATTTGAAGTGTCTTTTCCTTTATCTCTTGGAGCATAGTTATAATATCTGCTTTAAAATCTTTTGACAACTCCAACTTCTGGGTCATCTATTAATTGGCATTTGTTTATTTCTTTTGTCTTGAAAACAGATCACATTTTTATGGTTCTTTGTTGAGTAATCTAGAATTTATCCCAGGCATTGTGAATATGTGTTGGATGGACTCTGACCTATGTTAAAATCCTCTGGAGAATGCTTTTATTTTTATTTCAGACAGCTATTTTAAAACTATAATTTCTGCCTTGTCTTTGTTAATTATGGTGCAAATTTCAGTTCAGTTTCTATGCCTTTGTTTCACTGATTGGAAGTGTCCCATGTATGTGGGCCCAGGGGTTAGGTTGAGAACTGTGAGGATTGATACACAGGGTCAGTGGATCATTTTCTCTAGATCTCTTCCCTCTGGCATTCTCCTCTTACTCTCTGGCTGTAAGAACTCCTTTCCCTGGTTCCTCTGGCCAGGAAGTTGTCAGTTTCTATCTGAGGTTTATCCTTCAGTGGCTCTATACAGCTCTGAGACTAGGATTCAAACTTAGGGCAAAGCTGTGAGAGAAAAACAAAGTGAAACAAAACAGGAAACTCTTCCCAGGCAGGTCATTTCTTCAAATTTTGTCCTTCTTTTACAGACAAGCTGTTTTCGTTTATTTTTCCACACTCTCAATTAGTTAATTTTTACATTTTTTCGAGAGTTTTAAGCTGTATTTGGCAGCAGGTCTGAGCTGCAGAGAGCTTACTCAGCCACAGTGGACCTAAAACTCCTAGGAATAGTCATTTAAATTCCTTGATTGAGACTGTTTTGTAAATACAAGTGACTAGAAGACTTTTTAAAAAAAATTTTTTCAGTGTACCAAAAATTGTCACAGAATAATGAAAGTACAATCACAAAATGATCATAGGAAACCAAAGGATGAGGAAATACTAGCCTTTATAGAGTATATTCTATTAGTGAAAAGGGATAATAATAAAGTTATTTACTGATGGTACCATATTTGTTCCAATTATTCAATAAAAACTTTACATACGCAAAGAAAGCTAACAGGTAGACTAGACTAGGATATACATACATGTATATAAACTATAACATGTATTATATATATGTATAGACTCTAATAAGTTATAAACATGAAGATATCCAATAATTTACACACAAGAGTATCAACAAAAATAGACAAGAGTATGAATGGGAATCAACAATATGGAAAAGCGCAATTTAGAGAAATTTTCAGTAACAATAAACATCATGAAGAAGGCTCATATTGGTTCATATTCCCTTAAAGGTCTTGTGTATCACCTTTTGTTTACATTTATACCTGCATTTTCATGGTGTTCACTCAGATACAATTTAATAGGTTGTGAAGGTCATATAATACAAGATAAAAAATTAAATAAATATACTGTTTTCATTATATGTATACATATAAAAATGTTCTATAAATAATATAGTATGTATTTCATGAAAATTCATACTTAAATTATATAAATTAATAAACCAATATTGAGTGTTGTTTATGGAGAATATATTTGCAACCATATATTAAAAACGTGAAGAGAATATACATCCACTTTAATATTGATTGTTCAGATGAATCTGAAATCTGCTGAGAGTCTTGAGTGCATGCTAATCAGAAGACAGGCAAGATGATTAACATCATGTTAAATACAAAGTGGAAAGAAAATAAAACACATAGTCAGTTCAAACGTAACTCCAAAACTCAAAGTCAAAGGAGCTGATGCTTTGAATTGCTGGCAATGATCTGCAATTAAGCAGCTGCTCACATAGGCACACATACAAAATTCACTGAAGGGTAAATAGCAGCCACATTTTACTTAATGCTGTTTAATCACTCTTGAATAATGCTGACTAGTCCAGTTAACGCTAACAAAAACAGTGTTATTGAGCATGAAGGTGGGGAGAAAAGTTTATAACTCACATATATGTAGTAAAACAATATAAAAAAAAATACAGGAGAGTGAGAAGCTGAAAACAAAAACCCAACTGGATTGTGGTTACATTAATGGTTGAGGAAGTAGAATGGGATCAGGAAGGGCATACACACAGAAAATTCAAAGGAAATTCTTTTTAAGTATAACAGTGTTTATTGTATTATTATTCTGCATATCAGGTATATTGTTTAAATATTATTTTGTATCTACTAATATTTAATAAGAAATTATTAAAAATAAAATGGGTATAAGACATGATGAGGCATTTCACAGAAGAGAAAATAAATTACCAATAAAAAAAGAAAATTTATTTAATTTTATTGGTAATTAGGGAAACGCAAAATAAGACCTCAATAAGAAGCCTTTTCAAAATCCATCAAAGTAACAACAATTGAGAAATTGGGTTATATCTTTAATTTTGAGGCTGTAGTATAACAAGAACACTCACATATTGCTGATCGGAATGTGTATAAGTACAAGCAGTTTGGGAATGAGTTGAAAATTTCTTAGTATATTTAGAATGCAGCAATTTTTGTCACAGTTATTTCAGTGTCAGGTATAAAATCTAGATAAAGTCTTGTACACATACACTCAGAGAGAAGGAGACGTGGATGGCAATGTTCACAGCAGCATTGTTTAAAACAGTTAAACAAAATTGTTGAAATAACCCAAATGTTCATAACTATTAAAATGGATACCATGTATAGTGTATTCATATAATAGAACACCAACAAGAAGTAAAATATTCATCAACTACATCAATAGGTGTCACAATTGAAGAATCTTAATAAGATTCTTTTTGTTAGAACAAAAGAAGCAAGTCACATGCATATACAACTTGGATGATTCTAGAAATTTAAATTTCAAGAACAAATAAAACTATACACTCACACACATATCCACTTAGGGAAACAGACATAGATGTAAAACTGTAAAAGAAAACCAAGCAATTAAGTAACAAAAATTTCAGAATTGTGATTGCGTTTGTGTGGGAGGCAAGAGGATATGATCAAGGAAGACTCACAATGAGTCTCTGAGTAATAGGAAATCATTATTTCATAACTTAGGTGACATATAAAATGTTTATTATTTTTAGATTGTATATATAAAGGCATAGCTCTCATGCATGCCTATTTCACAATTTCATCTTAAGAACATGCTAAATTTATACAGACTATATTGTTCTATGTAGCTCATTAACAATACAACATGGTTAAAAAGTTAAGAAAATTATACAACATGGGTTGAAAAGCAAAAAGGTAATATCAGTCATAATTTTTGTGAATAATAAAATAACATATCTTATCACTGCAGTGCTTTTAGTTTATAAACAACATTTACAACCACTGATTTTTCTTTCATTTGATCATCTTTATTATCTCATACAGACAGAGCAAACATCATTACCATCCTATTGCAGATAAGAAGACAGATAATCCAAGAGTTTAAGTCATTTTCATAAGTTTGTGTAATGGTTACATCAACCCAATAGAATGGTATAGTATATGTAATCAATTTTGATTAATCCAGCTTGGTCTTACTGTATTAACTTTTTAGTATATTGTGGGATTCCGTTTGCTCGTATTTTAAAAAGGATTTTGCTTTCCTGTTCGTGAATAAGACTGGCTAAATGCGTGAGGTTTGTCTCTAAATATATTTATGCCATTGATTTTTGTCTTAATTGAATTGTGGTCAATAAATATTATCTGAAATCCATCAAGTTTTTGAAATTTGTTGCCTAATACCAAATTTGGCTGATCTTGACTATGTTTAATATAAGCTTGAATGAAATGCATAATTTCTAATTATACTGTAATATTCTCTATATATGGATTATATAAAGTTTAATTTATTTAATTGCACTTTTCAAATATGTTACTTTACTGAATTGTTCTCTGCCTGATGTATAAATTATTGAAATAGTCATGTTAAAAATCTTACACTATAATGCTGTGGGTTTTTAAATTTCTCAGTATAGCCTATTAATGATTTCTATATTTGGAATCTGTGTTATAAGGTGATCCTAAATTTAGAATTATTCTATTTTTCTGATTTATTGAAACTTTTATCATCCCATAATGATCCATTTTGCCTCACGTAACTTTTTTTCTTTACAGTCCATATTGGTAGACATTATCTAGGCTATTCCAATTTGCTTTTGATTAGTATTGGTGTCATGTATATTTTTCTATGTTTAACTTTTTAATCTCAGTGTCTTCTTAATAAAGATAGTCAAGTGTTACGGTTAGGAGTGTAGCAAACTTAGAATTTAGAACATGGTCTGACACATATTAAGTGCTCAATAAGTGATAAGATGCAGCATGCATAGAGGTTAACTGTTCAGGATCTAGAATCCCAGGCCTGGGTTTGAAATCTTGCTCTGAAACCTATGAGCCAAGTGATCTTAGGCAAGTTAACAACTTTTCTGTTCTTGTTTCCCTCATCTGTAAGATAGGATAATAATGCCTCTGCGTTATAGAGGTGCTGTGCGGAATGAATGAATACATACAAGTATACAGAAGAGTACATAGTTTTAAGCATGTTTTTATAATATAGCATATCTTTGGAGTTGCTTTTCTTAATCAAGTGTTATAATCTTGGAATAATAACAGGAGATTTTCGCTCTGTTTCAATTATCTATTGATGTGAAACAAACCACTGTAAAATTTAGTGGCTTAAAACAGCCATTTTATCATCTTTTATGATTCTCTGGGATCACTGGGCTCAGCTAGGCAGCTCTTCTGCTCCACGTGACATTGATTGAATATAATCACCTGGGGGCGCCACTGGGCTGGAATGTCCAAGATGGCTCTCTCACATGGTTGTCAGGTAGGAGTTTTCTGGGACCCTACACCAATTTGCCTACATTGGGCTTCTCCATGTACAGGAGAGCTCCAATTGTGAATGTTCCAAGGAGGAGGAAGTGAAAGCTGACAATCTTCTTAAAGGCTAAGCTTGGACCTTGCTCAATGTCATTTTTGCTGCATTCTATTGTTTAAGCAGCCTTAGAGCCAGCCAGAGTTGAATAAGAGGGGAAATAAACACTACCTTTCAAAAGGAGAGTAATAAAGACTGTGCAGCAACATTTAATCCACCACAAATTTGTTTATAGTGATGTTCATATATCTGTATTAATTTATATTAAATTTCCATGTGATATATGTCTTCTTATCTTACTTTTAATTATCTTTTTCTACCTTGTTTCTTGTCTTCCTTGAAATGCTTACATTCTATATTTTATAGAAGTTATACTCTATGCTTGTTATCTGAGAGATTACCACAGTCTTTTCCACATGTCTACTAAATTTAGTAAATCTAAAACCAATCTTTGTAAATATACTAAATGCCCAAGGACACTATGAGTCTAATTACCCTCTTTCAATTTACATTCTACCATTATTCAAAATTTTGGTTCTAGTCTGCTTTTTTCCCAAATTAAACAATATAACTATTCTTGATATAATAATTTCTCTTAGATATTGTTAGAAATGCTGAGGGAGGAACACATGAGGCTGAGATGAAGGCTAAAAGGTTTATTTTAACGTCTGTGTACAGACAAGCTGAGGCCAAGATGGCGTCAGCCCCAAAATGGTGGGCGTCTAGGGCTTTCTATGCATGGGTTTGGGTAGGCCCTCAAAGGGGTGGGGTCAGTTTAAAAGGAAAGTTCTCATGTAACTTTTCACTAGCCCCTAGGTTCAGCCAAACAGATATAACCAATTATTTACCGTGATATTTGTCCTTTTTTTTCCCATTTTACTTCATTATGGTTAGGTGTGGATTTCATCTTACATATCTTGCTTGGGGTTCCTAAATCTATGACCTAGTGTTTTTCATCAGTGAAAAATTATTCACCATTAATTCTTTAAATGTTATCTCTTTCCCACTCATTCATCTTCTTCTGAAATTCTGATCGTATGTATTAGATCTCCTCACTCTAATAATCTCGGTATCTCTTACTTTGTCATACTTTCCATCTTATTTTTTGCTCTCTGGCTGTATTCTGAATCCTGTCTTTGGAGCTATCTTTTACCTCACTAATTTTTTCTTCAGAGGTATCTGGGAAAAAAAGCCAATATATGAAGATTTGTTAAACTCTGTATTGTTTTTATTTTTTCCTGGTTTTCACCTGTAGTGGCTTGTTTCTTTGTATTATATTTTGTGATTCTTAACTGCTGTGCTGTATATTTACCAAGGAAATATTTCTGTGGAAATGATTTGAACTTAGGTTGAAGTTAAGTTCCTCCTAATAAAAATTGCATTTGCATCTGCCAGTTGCTTGTGGGAAAGGAGTAATTCAAAACTGGAACACTTTACGGTATCTTTTAGTGGTCTCTTAATCCACTCTAGTAGCTGAATTCATATCTCAGTTCTGCTTGAGGCTTATCTATGATTCTGACTTCTCAGGGAAGACTTATTTGTTCTAGTGTTAGTATTAGGATTTCTTGCTTTGTTTTACTGAGCAATATTGCTTAGTTCTTACTGACCATTATACTTTGCTTATAACTATTTGGGGTTTTATCTATTTATGGACACTTCTTATTATATGATACTCTTTACTGACATTTGGGTTTATTCCCTTATATCTATACCCTAAAAATTTGTATGAATAAAACCAAGGGTTATACTGAGGCATTTAGGGTGAAAGCAAACTTTGGCACTTGCTGCTTTTCCAGGAATATATATCACATAAAGAAATACATACGTATCTTTACTATGTGATCCAGCGTTTTAGTTGTTTCATTTGAGAGAGTTCTGTACATCTCTTTTGTCACACAGCAAATTGGGACTGAAAGATGCAGTATGTGGTCAATTTAAGGGGTCATAAACAATATTTGAAGAAATAGAATCAAGTAGAATAAAATGGAATAGAACAGAAAATATCAGAGTACATTATACATAATAATAGTAATATTGTTTTGTGGGCAAAATATTGTTTTTCTTTCTTCTCCCTCCCTTTCCCCATGCCCCTCTATCTCTCAACTTTTTTCTCTGTCTGTTATTCATATTTAAATCCTTTTAAAAACTATTTGTTGTACTTAAAAAATTTAAAAATACATTTAAGATATCTGATCTGCCATTGTGCAGTTAGTACATAACAGAATTCTTTTGTAATCTTCCTTATTTTCATGATCTCCGAATATAAGTATTTATTTAAGCATAATATACCTTACTAGGGCAAATTGGAATTCTCCAAGTTCCTATAAAATACTGATAAGATTTGTTTTCATGAAATTAGAAATATTTTTATTTGACCTCAAATGCATTATTTTACAGATGTAATTTCCTTTAGGAAAAATAACAAGATTACGATAATCACAGAATGTGTTTTCTACAGCAATGTTTGAGAAACTTTCATGAACATTGGCTTTATTACTGCGGCTGTTTTGAAAGAGCTGCATCAGACTTACAGGCAAGCCAAATGATGAGAACTGTAGGCAAAAAGCCTAGTGTGAAACACTAATTCCATCGTGTCTCTGGCTCCCTGCAAAGGAAATTTCTTTGCAGATTCCATCACTCCGTCTCTCCCAGACTTTGCTACTATTTCTGAGCAGAAGCTACCAAAGACAGTTCTAAGGGGACCCAGGGTATCCCCCTTTGGAGGATGTTACAATCTCTGTGACTGCATAGTGCATCTTGTGACAAGAAGGCGTGGGATGCCTTTCCCTGGAATGTGACCTATTCTGGGTAGCCACCCACATCCTCATGAATATTTACATTCTGGCTCTGACACTGCTGCCTGATCCATGTCCCACTCTGAGAAACAATGCATAATGGATCACCCACTGCTTGCTTTTGCCTCTCTCTCTCTCTCTCTCCCCTCCACAAACAAACACAGGATGCCTCTATGATTTATTTATTTCTAGAACTCATGCCAGGGAGGGAAAGCACAGTAGATTGCAGCGTTCAGCAATTCTCTGGGATTTTACAATCACACTTCATTAGTTTTTCCTCACTGAATTTCATGACATTGACCCAGCTGACTTTCTTAATAGAAAAAGTAGATTTTTAGATATAGCTTAATGTGGTGGAAAAAGCAAATTTAAAGTTTCAAGTTAAAACTTCTGATTTTTGGCTATACTGGTAGCTATAAGAGGCAGGAGGTGGGCAACATGTTTCTCCAATTTATGTATTCATTTTCTCAGTAAAATGGGAATAAACCCATTTTGATTCCCTCATAGGAATATTATGAGGATTATGGGAAAATATTATCATATATTTATATAAAAATGAGTTAGAAACTCTGGCAAGTAGTAAAGAGTTAAGAGGCAGGCCACAGAGAGCTGTGTAAAGAACAGATCATTTGCCTTTTAAGCTTAGGTGTCTCAGCCACAATGTGCAAAAAATAACATTCTTGCACACAAGAGTTGTTTTTAGAATAAATGGGTTAATATGTATGTAATACTTGAAAGGGTGTCAACATATAGTTAGCCTTCAGAAACTGTTAGTTCTCACTGAAGAAATATACAAACATTCAGCACTGTAATTGTTTCTGGACCTCCAATGGGTTATAAAGATGTAAGCTTCTAGATGACAAAGACGTTTCTATACAAAGCACAGAACATTTTGACAGTGGGAACATGAAAGCTCCCAAGCTTAAAATGGAACCTTAAGCCTAAAGGATTTAAGATGTGACCCATATTTCTTTTCACTCCTCAGTAAACTGTTATTTTTCTTCTTCCCTCAGGAAAGCCCTCTGTGACCAGTGTTTGGTGATCTGTCTGTGGATCTGCCTGCAGCCTTGTGACTTGCATTCTCTGTAAGATTCTTTAACAAGGTAGTTTACTAAGTCCTGTCATATTTCATAGTTCCTTCCAGGAAGCTGTTCCCTGGCATATTGCCAGGTGACATCATCCTCTTTTCCAGAACTCCTGAATATATTCACTTAATGATATAATAATTTTGATGAACAGAATGGACAAAACACCAACTTTAATTATGTAGTTTGCTTATGGACAGTGATGATTCAGGGTAAACTTTGGCTGTGAACCTATTCACCTAAACAATAGTACTATCATTTTATTTCTCTTTCCTACATGACACAGAAAGTTTTGAGATGCACTAGATCCAAGGTTTAGGCTTTATGCATTTTCTTCAAAACTCTATGCCCTGTATTGTGACTTGGAGAGAGGAAGGTGTGTTTCAGCTCTGTTCCAGTCAAATAATCAATTCCACTTCTACCTTTTTGTTTCCCCGGACTATTTTCTATTCAGTTTCTTCCTTGTCATCCAGTGGCCATGAGTAAATACCTAGTTTCCTCTGTTTCTCTAAGGCCTATCAATCATAGGCTCAGTAGAATGATATCAACTCTCTTTAAACATTACATGAAAGAGGAGCTTAAGTCCTTTCACCAGTGGCTGCCATCTTAATGTGGTCTTGAATTCTTTTTTTACTGATGCTCTGCCCTTCTTCAGAAATGCTTCTCATCTCCATTTTATCTTTTTTTGGTCTTGCTTCCCCTTGGTCTCCCTGCCATTTCTACTACAATATTTGTTTAATTTATTGTAAAAACAGTAATAAAATGGAATAGCCAAGGTGACAATGAAAAGAAAACAGACAAACAATAGCAAACATTCACAATTACAAAATTTCAGAGCTGGATGCCACCTCAAAAGAAAATGGGTATAGAAAAGTCTTTGCCACTTACATGATTTCTCCTTTTTATATACGTATCAAGCACTTATATAATACCAGAGCCAGATAAAACCTTATAGGTTATTCAGCTCAGCTTCCTTAGTGAATCAAACATTTATTAATTTACTACTACATAATGAGCAGTGTTCTTTGATACTGGATACAGTCATGAACAAGAGAGGCAGAGTTCTAGTTCCCACAGGGATTATACTTTTTGAGAGCCCAGTAACACTAAATAGATTTTTTAAATAAATAATTGCATGCAACTCTTAATCATGAAGAAGTAGTTAAAGTAGGGTAAAAAAAAGCTTCTGTAATAAAAGGCATTTAAATTAAAACCAAAACAATGAGAGGATGGCAGCCATGTTTTCAACTAGGGAAGAGTCTTCAAAGCAAAAAGAACAACGAGTACAAAAGCTCTGAGATGAGAGTAAGCTTGAGATGTTTAAGAAATGGAAAAAACAATACTCAGGCTGGAGTGCAGAGAAAAATGCAAGGTTCAGGTGGTGTGGGTGGCAAGGTGGTGATAGAGGGTCAGATGACATAGGGCCTTGTAATACCTGATAATTGGACATGGTTGTGTTGCTTGGTGAGACGGTAAATGCTTACTGGAGAGTATATTCTGGTAGTATGTCTATGGGGTAAGATTTGGGGAATTGATATTTCTCTTATCATATGAGGAAACAGAGCTTTGATAAAGGAAATGATTTCCCATTACATTCTTTATGTAAATGAAACAGGTATAGAAATGAAGCCACCTGACTTTTCAATTCTATTCTTTTCCCAGCACAATTCTATTTATGAAGAATCTAGATTTAATTAAGTTTTCCCAGATCTATCCATTCATTGTGCTTCCTGTTCCTTATTTGCTGCTATGGCTCATTGGTAAGGAGAATACTTCTGTATAGAAATGTGGAAAATAAATGATTTGCTGCCAAACTGCTCTGATCATCTTGAATCTTCAGTAGGTTTCATTATGGTATCATTTTCTTTCTTTTCACATTATAGGATATTCACTAAAAATTAGACAGCAATATTTTGGTCTGTATGCATAGGAAAGACTTAGCTTAGTCCTGATATGAAACTGTCCCTTTGGGAAGAACACAAGTCTATCAGCTGCAATCCGAATATTATCCACAGTTGAGCCAAAGTTATATGGTGAAAATAATTGTCCATTCTCCTGACTAAAATAATTCAATAGTTTAAAAATAATCTCTTTTACTGGCTGATACTGAGCTGTGGTAAATTGGAGGGTCTATTCTAAAAAATATATACAATGTGAAAAATATAGGGCTCTTCTAAAATGTCCCATTAAAAACAATTAAGAGGCTATTAGCTCTTACACACAAAAATAATGCAACTATTAATCTTCATGTTAACGTCCTGACAGATGAAAAACTACTGAAACTACAGGATAGTTGTCTGAAAAGAAAAGGGGAAAAGGCTTTCTTGTGCACTTTCATATATAATTTATGCAGAATAATTGTGTTTTTCGTATTTTTCCCCAAATATTTTAGAATTATAAAAGATGAAAAGTGAAACTTAGAACTTTAACTCACTTTAGAACTCATTTAGCATAAAATCACTAATATCAAATCAAGCTGCCCATTTTACAAATGAGGCAACTAATATCCAGAAATGAGAGAGACCTCTCAAGATCATGTAGCAAGCTGGTGATACATCAGGATGAGAATCAGCTCTGATACAGGTCCTTTCTTTTCTGCAAAAAGTCTTCATTTTCTCTAGAAATCTAGTATCAGAGTACCATAGTTTGTATTTCAGTAAAAGATGAGATACTTAAAAATAATTCAGAGAAACAGATGCTACTAAAAATACAGATATTAGTTATTCCATAGATGATAAATTTTATCTCATGAAATATTAAGAACATCAGGATTTTTCCATGAAAAATAGTGAGGAAAACACATGATACCTCACTTCTCTTAGAAATTTATCTTGATTAGACAGATAAATTATAGGCCCTTCTGGGCCTTTGTGCTGTTACTTCTAATGGTCCAGATCTACATATGACTCTTGCTTTATAATGGCTACACTGAATCATTAGATATTTCCTCATGCTTAAGTTTGAAAAGGGCATTTTCTTTTGAAAAAATATTTTTGAAGAAATAAGCTTTGGGCCAAAAAATAATTGACAAATCAACTATATTAACAGGCATTGTAGGACAGTAGAATGAAATGCACATGAATGTAGATAAACAGAGTATTATCATTTTACAATTACCCTTGGGCATCATGAATTTGATAGGAGGTCATGAATCAAGTTTGCTTATAATAGGTGCTTTTCTTTTAGTTTTTTTCTTTTTTTTTTAATGGCAATTATTTATTGCCAGGCAGAGAAAAAGATCTGTTAATAAAACAGCCATAAATAGTTTGTAGTATCTCCTACAAGACAACAGTTGATCATACTTAGATAGTGTTTCATAAGTGTACAAAACTCCTTCATGAAATCACTTTATTTGGTTCTTTTAACAGTCCTGTGAGGCATGTAAAGCAGGGATTATTTTCTTTGTCATTAGGTGAGGAAACTAACTCCGAGAACAATAACATGATCTGCCATAAATCAGTGGAGACGTTGAGACTTTTGTCTGGAACTTATTTCTCTGATCATTTCACCCTATCATTTTACTCCTGTCTCTAGGAGTCTCCCAGGATATAAGAGAAACCTAAGACTATCAGAGTCCTAATGTGTTAGATCTCCATTCTTAATTCAGGGTGCTTTCCTGAACAAAGCAGCGAGCTATAAATAAAATAGTATTAGATAAGGAAATCTTTGTTCCAGTTCAAGTTTAACTGGGAAGAATCACCAAACTCTGGGGATTATCGAACCATTAAATGATTGACATCCATCCGTAGATTTCTGGTCACTCTGTCGCTAAGAAAGCTGCATCAATTCTCACAGAATTTTTGTTTTTGACAGAAGATTAATAGATTCCTAACAAGGTAGAGTATAACAAGGTAGCTCAGATAAATCCCCTGTCAGATTGGTGGACACTACTTCCTTTTCTGAAAGTACAATTCTAGGTCTTACAATAGAGAACGTAATTTCTGCCCAGGAGAACTGGAGCTGTGAGAACTGAGCAGATATTTATAAGAAGGATTCTTTTTATCTGAAGTTCTTATGGGAGGGGGAATACAATGTTTCTTTGCTCCACTAAAGGTTCACCATTGGTGTACCTTATGGATTGATGACCTATACAGAGATTTTCCCTGCATTTCTCACACATTGCTAAAAATAATAATAATAAATTAACCCAGTCTTATTCTGCTTCTTCCGGTTATGTTGTCATGATTGGAAAAGCTCATCGGATGACATCTTTTGTAAAAATATTCAAGCTCCATATCTTCTTCTGCTTATGAAGGTAATAAACTGAAACATTAGATCACCCAAGACCAAATACAGGCAAATTTAAATGTTTGGGGGTATATAAATGCCTTAATGTACACACACAGATACACTGAGCATGCATCCTCAACTACCAGTAATGGTTTTTGCACATTTGTTTGGAGTAAGGGCAGTATGTGTCAGCAATGTGTAATTTTTAGCATTTTGGTATGCAGTGTATTGCTTGGTTTGTTTAGCCATAGACATTGTGTCGTAAATGTATGCATTTATATTATCTGGTAAGGTGTCACACTGTATTTATTCTATTATCTTGAGCTGAATTGTTTTGGTTTTTGAAAGCTGTTTATACTAAGCAAGCCTAATGAAGACAATAGTACCAAGTAAAATGAGCAAACCATTAAATTGAGAAGAAATCAGTATTAATATCTTATAATCTTTTGTGACAGATAAGCAATGATCAAAGTGTCAGCCATATTGATCATTTATTAAGTTTTAAGAAGCTGAGCAGTAATCCTGTAGTAATTGTCTATGAAATCTAATGAAAGCTACTTTTTGTATTTTATAGTTGATCTTTCTTCTTTCTACCAAAGAAGAAAATCTCCCATCAAGTTGTACAACTAATTAGAAATTTAGATTTTATACTCACGCCTCCCACAATCCACCTCAACTATAAGGGCCAAGCAGAAATGTGATTCGAAGGGAAACAAGAAGCAAATTCCTATTTGGTTTCCTGGGCAGCCATCCAAGCAAGCCCTCTTCACTGCAGCTTTGAAGTATGACAAAAAAGTAGCTGCCCCAGGTGGTGTAGCAGCAAGATGCCTTTACACTGCAGGAGAATCTCGTCAAGGAAAATCAGCTTGGTGAGAATTATTACTGGAGTGATTTGGAGTGATGGTGTTTCAGAAGGGAATTACTAACTAGAATTCAAAAGATCACCTATGTTGACAGCTGTGATGAGGAGAGATTCTTTCCTCTGATAAAATCCCCTCACCCTTCTTTTAGTGCTTTTCCCCCAAGTTTGTGATTTAGAACATCACCATAGTTCCTTTAGTATATTATGTCCTAGGTTAACAAAGTAGGATGCTACATTAAACTACATTTTACCTTTTTTTTTCCCTCAAACTTGATAAAATTGATTAAGTTCATTCTATTTTTTTGTTTTTTTGGTCTTGATATTTCAGTCATAAAAATAAAAACTATACAGTTTTTAATTTAAAATTCTATTAATTAAAAGATTTGTTAAGCCAAGTCTATATTTTTGTAAGGAAACAATGCAATGCATATAAGCACAGTCTTTATTTGTGCATAAGAATTTCTTTATAGTCATCCTAACCAATGTAATCATTCCTATATCAACAGGATTTTCATGTTTTTAAAGACTTAAAAAAGGAAAATTTTAATGAGTTATAATTCAAATGATTTTATTAGTAGTAAAATAGATAAATATAATTAGTGACAATGTTTTTATTACAATCTTATTACATTTTAGAGCCGAATGGTCATTGACATAAAAGATACACAGAATGGAGTATGATGG
Source organism: Avahi laniger (assembly GCA_963575035.1). Taxonomy (NCBI): domain Eukaryota; kingdom Metazoa; phylum Chordata; class Mammalia; order Primates; family Indriidae; genus Avahi; species Avahi laniger. The sequence continues at coordinate 2,377 of CAUYSK010022379.1, read as the reverse complement.
GTAAAATTTAGAATGAGAATTTACAGTCATCGGTAAAGAATATACTCTTAACTTTCATGGTAACACGGTTCAATGAGGGGAGGATCATATCACAGGAAATCAGAGCACTTCCTAATATTATTTTTTCTGGGACTGAAAGCAGAGCTTATTTTATCACCTATAAATTAATATTCAATATCTAAAGGTGGACCCCCCCCAGAGTATAATTTACTAAAATAAGTTTCAAGTGTTTTCATTATGTTTGTTTAGAACCTCATATATTTTACCTACTTGAACAGAAGCTGCTTTTGGATGGGAATTACCAATTTTGTTCTCTCTGCCGAAATATTTTGGGCTACAACCAAATTATTGCTTCTCCAAAAATTCATTCAAGAAATATTTTTAGACATATATTAAAATATTACTCCACCATTCCTAAAACTCTGTGATGAGTGACTATTATTTTGGGTTAAGCATCTCTTACCCATTGGAAGTGCTGAGTGCACGTGCTCCAGTTATTTACTGAGATGGATTCAAAGTAGGCACATAGCCTCCAGATCTGTTTTTTTAATAGAAGATTCCTGGTAGCACAATCAATTAAATTTACAAAGTGGCATTCTGAGCACCACGGTGATTTTAAAGAGAGAGATATTTGGGAGTTAAAGGATTTTTGCTTTGTTGGGAGCTGCCAATTTTACCAGTTGCCTAAGCTGGCTCTGGTTAGAGGTGTTATAACTCAAGGGATGATGTGGGACAAAGTCTGTTTGCCCTCTGAGGGACAATCCTTCTCTTTCATGGCCAGGGTTTTATCTTTAATTTTTCAAGAGCAGATAGTTGTTCTATGTACTTCATCAAAGACTATCATCTTTTAGAGATTGATTTGCATTAATCAAAATTAATAAGAACCAAATATATGTGGTAAAATTAACTTTCCAGTTACTGAAATCTTTTTTTGTTTTGTTTTGTTTTTTTGGTATTTAAGATTTGGTATTTGGGGTACCTGGGAAATCAGATTACTTGTCATAATAATAGCTTTTTGAGAATTGATCACAGTATTTAAATGTCATGAAAATAGTTCATTTAGATATGATAGATTAAGAAGAATCTAGCTTGTTCCATTATAGGTACTTTCTTTATGCACACACAATTTATTATGTGCATTTCTACTTATTATATCTTGTTTTGTTTTTGTTAGAAATGATTTGATAAAGACTTAAAACATGTGACATCAATGAGGTAAAATTTAAGTACCTCTTTCTAGTGTCTAAAGTTATTGTAACCGCTTGACAGACATAAATAAATAAAATTTGTGTGTGTATATGTGTTTGTGTATCAATCAAGTTCAACAGAGGAGACATGTTGCTTACCTTGTTTGCTTGTTTGACTCTAGCTCGTGGTATGGAATGAAGGACTAGACTTCAGACCAAGCTTCCAAGAGAATCTGATTCTCTGGTCCTGAATAATTCAATTCCAGGTTGAATTAGTTGTTTTCCTAAATGGTTAGGGATTAAGCTAGTACAAATGATATGCTATTTATGAAAAAAATTCTACAGTCTAAAATAATGAGATGTATATAATACTAATGGGAGACAGAACAAGAACATTTATTTGTTGATTTACATTAGGAAACAAATCAATTTAACACAGCTTCTGGGTTTTACTATCCATATAATTCAACAAAACACAGAATCCATGAAACAAATTCAAAGATCAGATAAAACAACAATCTGAGAAAACAGACTGAGATGAAAAGGCAGCTTGGCTGAGAGGCGGAAATAAAGAGAGAACCACATGAGATAAGAAACAGCGTGAAGAAACTGAAATTGCTATTACAATGGGGCTTAGTATCTGTGGTTTAAAATGTAATCTAGCTAGAAGAACTTAACAGATTTTGTTCAACTTTTTACTGAAAAATTTATAGGGAACTATTTTTACAATACCGAAAACAAAGATTGATTGAAAACTAATTCTTAAATCTGGGAGAAAATAATTAAGAGATGCTTTGATTGGGATTAAAAAACTTGCTACATAGCTTTCTGTTCCAACCTGCCTCAGGACCTTTGCATTTGTTGTTTATTCTGCCCAGAATATTTTTCCTTTCACTCTACTCACTTATAACAGCTTGATGGGTTGACTCCTACTGATTCTTCATATCTTTGTGCAAAAGTCATATCCTCAGAGAAGCCTTTGCTCAAGGCTAGAGTACATCACATCCCCCCTTCTTTATTTCAAAGTATTATGGGGTACAAATAACTTTGGTTCCATGAATATCTTTTATAATGCTTGAGTCATGGTTGTAAGAGTGCCTGTCACTCAGCTATTGTTCATTGTATCCCTTAGGTAGGTTTTCATCCATCCTCTCCTCCCCCTTCCCACTGGTTGATTTACACCAAGTTTG
>CAUYSK010022378.1:0-20207 GCA_963575035.1 Avahi laniger | reverse complement strand
TAATTTCTTTCTATTTTTAGTAGAGACAGGGTCTTGCTCTTGCTCAGGCTGGTTTCAAACTCCTGAGCTCAAACAATCCGCCCTCCCAGAGAGGTAGGATTACAGGCGTGAGCCACCGCGCCCGGCCTCACTGCAGGTTTTAAGCAGTTACTTATTAGATTTTCAATTTGAAAGGTCAGTTTGACAATTGGGTAGAGAATGGATTGGATTAAAGGGTAGCATGATAAGAGCGGAGAACCTGTGCTATAACCCAGGTGGGAATTGATGATGCTGGAACTGGAAAGACGGCAGTATACCTGGAAGGGAGAAATGAATAGATGTATTTAGGAGGTATAGTTCACAGGACTTAGCAACTAATTTTATGTGAGGAGAACAGAGTCCAAGAAGATAAACCCTATTTTTCACCTGGGCATATGAGAAAAAGCAAATTGAGTAGAGTGGAAATAAAATGCATTTAGTGGTGTACTTTTGGGTTTGAATTGTCTTTAGAATAGACAAGTGATCCACTAAAGAGGTATTTTGATATAGAGGGCTAAGGCTCAGGAGACAAATCCAGGATACAGGTTTAAATTTTTCCATCGTTAGCGATGCCACCAAAGATGATAACATCACCCAGAAAGAATGCATTTGAAGAATGAGAGACATGGGACTAGAAGTGAGGAATACTAAAACTTAAATTATAAGCAAAAAGAAAAGGAGTCTGAAAAAAAAGTCTAAGAAGAGATGGCAGGACAAATGGAAAAAAAAACTGGGAGAAACTGGTATCATAAAAGCAAAGGAAAGAAACTATTTCACTAAAAATGGAATAGATATATAAGGACTAAGGAAATTCCCATTGGATTTAGAAAACAAAAGATATTATTAAAAGAGAGAGGTTGTTATAAATGACATTTATAAAAGAACATTTTCAGAGGACAATTAGTGGTGCAAACCTCAGTGTGGTCTATCACATGGTGAGCAGAAATTGAAGAAGTGAATCAGTGCGAGTACAGACAATTTTTCCCATAACTTTGTGTCAGGGAAGAATAAAATAACACAGGATTTGGAAGGTGCATTAATGACAAGATATTATTTATGTGTGAGTATACTTCATGTAGTTTGACTCATCTGTTTGCTAGTTTTTAAAATGGATAGAGTTGACCATGTTTTATGCTGATAAGAAGAAAAGGAAAAGGGTGAAGATGCTAAAGTGTAGATGGGAATATTTTGCAAGGTTCCTGAGGAGGAAAGAACAGGATCCAGGACACAGAGAAAGGCATCGGCGTTGGATGGGTTGCCGGGGCTGCCATAGCAAAGTCCTGCAAACTGGATGACTGAAACCACAGAAAATTATTGTCTCACGTTTCTGGAAGCTAAAAATCTGAAATCAAGGTGTCTAGAAGGTTGGTGCCTTCTGATGGCTGTGAGGGAAGATTCCAGGTCTCTCTCCATGGCTTGTAGATGGCCGTCTTCTCCCTGTATCTTGGCATTGTCTTTCCTCTATGAGCATCTGTTTCCAAACTTGCCCGTGTTATGAGGACGCCAGTGACATTGGATTAGAGAGTCACCTTACTCCAGTCTGACCTCATCCTAACTTAACTATTAATAATTACATCTGCAAGGATTCTGTTCCCAAATAAGATCATCTTCTGAAGTATTAGGGGTTAGGACTTCAGTATATGAATGGGGAGGGTGGTACAATTCAATCTATAACACATGAGAAGAGACATTTCTTCCATCACAGCAGGAAGGAAAGAGAAAGTATAGCAATGTGAGCCTGTAGATTTCAAAGCAGAAGTTTAGGAGTTTCCATTTGCTTTTTATTTTCTCTAAAGTGTAGACAAAGTCAGTGGCAGAGACGGTGTCAGAGTTGGAAGTTAAAGTTTCCTGGGGAAGATTTGAAAGAACCATTGCACAGAATGAGAGAGAAGGCTGACCGTGGAGACTATCAGGCAGCTTTGACAGCTACTATAGCATAAGCACAGGATAGGTAGTCAGAGTAAATAATCAATTATTCCGTGGTGCCCTTTAGATAATAATGTAAAGTCTTATGGGGAAGGCTACTTTGGTTGTATAATGGTTACAACAGAATGTGTGCCAATTTCACTAAGGAAAAGCTATTCTCAGATTCACCAGTTAGTCATTCATTTGAAGTTCGATGTCGATTTATTTACGGTTAATGTTGATTTCTTTATGATTATCCCTATTTAAAAGAGAAGCACATTTTCTTCTCTGTACATATTAAAATTATACATAACTAGAATATCTGTTAAAGCATTGAATATAATCTGTTTTCTCCACTAGACTGTTCTAAAGAGAGAGAAAACCTCATACATTTTTCTGTTTCTAAATATCCCCTAACATTTCTCAAAGCTGTAGGTGAAGTCAATACTCAGTGAGCTTTCCTAAAAATTGGACACTGAGGAGTAATGGTTACTAAGTGAGCATCTGTGTCCTACTGAGAGTAATTTTTCTCAGAAAGCCTTGTCCAAGGATACACCTTTTTTAGAAAATGGAGATGTGAAATTCATGCTTATTTGTAAAACTCAAGAATGGTGAGCTCCAAGAGCAGAACCTCTGAAAGAAATGAAAAGTAATCAGACCTTCAATCTCACAAAGGATTACTTTAACTTACGGTAAAATGATAATATTGACAAAACAACTTGTTAATATATTTTTTCTATTTATGGAATCTATAACAGGTGTCTATTTAAAATAATATATGGTAATATTTTTATATAATGTGAATAGGAGTAATAAATAAATAGAAGAAATGAAGAAATATTATATTTCGACTTGTTTTTCAGAGTGATTCTGTGCTTAGTTTTTTCCTCTCTGAGCCTGTACAACAAACAATTGAAGAATCAACACTTGCGTACCTAGGTAAGTAAATTCATCATTATACTATGTGTAGTGGTCGAGTTTCAATATAATTGTGCAAAAAAAAAAATCACAATTATAAATTTTTTTAATATTTGAATTAAAATCTCTTTTTAAGACTAAGGTTTTAATAGTCTTTTGTAACCATTCCTAAAATTTTTAACTCCTTAGAATATGTTCAAGTTAAATTAAACCCATATGTGTTTGTCCAGTTGTAATAGCTGCATGGCACTCTTTTAACCCATTTTAATTAATTGTGCTTTGGAATAAAACTACATGTCAGAGACAGAGTTCCAGTTTTCCTCCTTAGATAAGTCTTACAGTTTACTTCATATCTTAGGAAGCAACAAAAATAAATATAAGGCAATAATAATGACTATTGAGTTATCTAGCAGTTTCACTCTTATCTTTTAAAGTTTAATAATACTCTGCTTCCCTCATGAAGTCTTACCAAGATGCCAAAATAACCCAGCACAATTATCCACCCGATTCTCATTCAAATGTATATTAATTCTAATTAACATTTCTATCATCTCTCCTAGATGGGCAGCCTCTTTTTTGAATGTCCTATCAATTTTAAGCAATCGTAATATAATTTCACTGCAAGGAGTGACCATCCAATAACTGATACTGGTTTTTATTTCAACCAAGATTTGTACAGACACATAATTTGCGGACCTCATTGGCCTTTTCTTTAGCAATTCCTAGTCTTTACTTTATTCACTTCTGCCTTCTGGTTCCCTATCTTTGAGATTAGGCCACATGTGCTTAACATCCCTGCTTGTATCTGACATCCTGGTTACTACCTCTTAGGTGTATAGTTCTCTACAACCAGATCAGGTTATATAGGATAACTGTGTACTAGATTGTATATCTGTGCTTGTGTCTGCCTTGCTTCTCCTGTTAGACCGAAAGTATCTTTAATTCAAGGACTCACTTCCCCACTGTGCCTTGTGCTATACTCACAAATCCTAAATCAATGCATGAAGACCATACCTCTTTCATTCCTCTGTGTTTTACCCATTGTGTGACATCATTCTCTAAGATGCCTTGCTTGCATAGACAAGCCATAAACAATATTAGGTAAATAAAGCAATTTCTTACATTTTACAGCACTTACCTAAGGAAAAATTATGTCTGCGATATAAAATATTTCTATACTTATTGTCATAATTCACAAGTACCTAATAAATATATTCTTTTAAAAAATACTATTAGCTAAGGAAATTTTTTACATTCAATATTATAAAGTTGAATAATCCAGATTTTGAAAAAAATCAAACATGGGGTTGTAGAATTCTAGAAATGTCAGACTTTTTAAAATGGTAACTAGGTTAACCTCTATGCTATTATTAAAGTCCCTCAAGAAAGTTGTTTCTCTGCGTTTCAAGAAATTAAAATGCAGATCACTATCAGGTTTTTTATTTTGCTTATAGTATTATTTCTCTGAAAGATGTTTTGAAATACACATGCACACAAAAAATTTAGAATTATATATTGTAAAAACTAAAATGGTTGAGAATTTTTTTCTGTTTGTGTCTCTTGCATCATACAATAATAAAGATTTGTTTCAGCCATGATGATTGACAAAAGATCCAATTCTCAATATTTTTAGATTGTAGGCTACATATTAAATATAACCTAACATCTTAAAACAACAGAACACATCTTCAAGGCAGAATATACAAATTATTACAACAAACAGGAGTTGGTAGAAAGTTATTCCTTCTGTGTTTTTCAAATTATTTTCTTTCGTACTTCTGAATTTTTATTCTTTTGTCACAAACTATCAGTTGATTTTAATCAAGAAGCATAATATTTATTTTAAGCACTGTTTCTGTCAGTTAGTTGAAAATTTGAGTTTATATTGTGAAATGATTACAGGGGAAAATTATTTAAGTGTTTTAAAATATTGGTTTACATAGGAAAACTTTAAGCAAAAATCCCATGTTTCACCCTTTTACTACCTCTACTAATTAATTAGGATGGTGGATTCTGGGTACTATGCATCTAGGCACATGACTTATAAAGATCATATTAGTAACAATATATAACCCTGGATCTGGGAGACACTCATATACTAATGTTTACTACTAACTAAACATGCCTTGGGAGAACAATACAAGAATTATCTTTTTTCAAGTGCCAATCCAATCATCTCTCTCTACTACTTAAAACTCTTCCTTGGTTTCCCATTGCCCTTAGGCAGGGTTGATGTCATGCGCTTGCGACCTGTGCAATCACAAAGGACAAGACACTTACAAAGGTCCTACACTTGGTTTAATACTCTGCTGCCACTGTCATAAAATTTTTAGTAACTTTTTTTTTCTGAGACTGGGTCTCACTCTGTCACCCAGGCTGGAGGGCAGTGGCCCAATCATAGCTCACTACAGCCTCAAACTCCTGGGCTCTAGTGATCCTCCTACCTCAGCCACTTGAGTAGCTGGACTACAGGTGTGCGCCACCATGCGTAACTATTTTTTTTTTTTTCATAGAGACTAGGACTCACTATGTTGCCTAGGCTGATCTAAAAACCCTGATCACAAGCTTTCCTCCCACCATGGCCTCCCAAACTGCTAAGAGTACAGTCATAAGCCACCATGTCCTGCCTCTAATAACTTTTGAAAAAGAGTCTTCAAAGGTTTATTTTGCACTGGGCTTCACAAATTATGTAGCTGGTCCTGCCTGTACGAGAAAGGCCAAAATGCCACCTTCTCTTTCTAGTCCACCATCAGGCCCTTCCACACCTTGGCTTCTGTCTTTTCTAGTCCCTCAACTGAGACAAGCTCCTCTGCACCTCACAGCTGCAATTCTCTCTGCCTGGATCCCTTGATTCCTATTCCGTCTTCTCCATTCTTTTATGTGTCCTTCAGATTTCAGCACAATTATCTTTGCTCTGTATTCCTATCCTGTTCTTTCTTCCAAACACTTATTGATTGCAATAATGACTCTTGGCTTGTGTGTTTACTTATAGACAAGGAATCCCTGAGGGGGGACAATCCATGTCTGTGTGGCTCCCCATTGTATTCCCAGAGCCTAGCACGATGTCCGGCCTACTCTAGATGCTCAGTAAATAATTACTGAATAGATGATTGATGACAGAAAGGAAAGCTATGAAAGACACACGGATATTCTCAATCAAGGCAGCTTTTTATAAAAAGGATGAGAGAGAAAAAAACAAAATCCAAAATCATGCTACTCTTCTCACTTGCGACTTCACAGGGAAATATCTTGGCACAAGAAATTCAAGGCTTCCTGACCACTAGAATTCTCTTGAAGAATCACCTGGAAAAAAAATCTTTTACAAGTTATCATATTAAATATTATGAACACAAGACTCAACCAAATCCAGAATGTTGCTGGATTTTGTCTTAAGTGTTTACTCTTTAACTCCCTAATGACATGATCCTGTATATTCTCCAAAAATTAATATAGCACCTGTGGCAAATAATATCTCCACACACAAAATATAATAATAATAAAATGACCCATTCTTCACTACTACACAGCTCTGACACACAGAAGATAGATTTTTGTCAAGGTTTAGAAATAATAACATAGGTAATGGAGTAGAACATGATCGAAGACAATTGTCAGGGTTAAGAGAATGAGTTAATGAGTATATTTAGATGTCATTAATAACTACAAATAATTGCAAATACAAGTTTCGATCATTACTTTATATCACTACTTCCCATTTGAGATGTTAATTTGTAAGGGAACTGGGAGCCGTGTAGTCTATGTGGCAGGGTCTCACTGGTTAAGGTTCTAGCTGTTTGGCTTGGATAGAGCCCAGACTGGTTATCTATAGATTGAAGTGTGCTACTCAGGTTTTTAATTTAAATTGTAATGATACAAAAGAACAAGAGAGGTAGGAATAGAACTATTTAGAAATAAATGCTTTCAGTTGAAATTTTAAAATAGTAGCCATTTTGCTATATTATATAATATAACCTCATTTTTTTTTTTTTTTTTTTTTTTTGAGACAGAGTCTCACTCTATTGCCCTGGCTAGGGTGAGTTCCGTGGCGTCAGTCTAGCTCACGGCAACCTCAAATTCCTGGACTCAAGCGATCCTACTGCCTCAGCCTCCCGAGTAGCTGAGACTACAGGCATGCGCCACCATGCCCGGCTAATTTTTTTCTGTATAGTTTTAGTTGTCCGATTAATTTCTTTCTATTTTTAGTAGAGACAGGGTCTCACTCCTGCTCAGGCTGGTCTCGAACTCCTGAGCTCAAACAATCTGCCCGCCTCGGCCTCCCAGAGAGTTTAGGATTACAGGCGTGATCCACCGCGCCCGGCCTCATGTTTTTAATTAGGAAAATATTTTAGACTTTTACTTGCCCTTGATCTGGGGAGGAAAAGATGGAAAAAAGATGAATTAGAAGGCTCCCTCTAATTATCTCATCGCTAATAGCTGGGTGTTAAAGGATATAGCTGAAATCTAAGAAATCAAGAAATAAAAAAGTCTAATCATACATAATATTAGTGTGAGGAAACAGTAAGAAAGATCACAATATTGAATATAATTGGGTGGTAGATGAAAATAGAGTGAGAAAGATTATGCACAAATTTTATCTTCGTTTCTACTAGGAAACAAATATTGTCAAAAGAAATAAAAGTCTAAGGCTATTAAATAAAAGTAGCTACTAGAACACAAATAATAATTTTCCTAAGTATCATAAATACATAAAAATAAAAATAAATTACTTAGTGAAAGATTTTCTTTAAGAGTCATAAAAACATAAAACAATAAGATAGAATTAAGGGAAAACATATCTGTTACACCAATCAGTATAAACTCATCTATTTAGAAAAATGTTTTTCAAATTGACGTAAAAATGCAAATCATAACTCTGTGTGAAAATACGCCTAAAACAAAGTGATTTTAAAAGGATGAAAATTAAAATATAGCCATAGGTATATTAGGCAAATACAAAGAAATCAGAGGTAACAATCTTAATAATGAAATGAGGAATTTAGACCAAAAAGCATTGTATTAAACAAGAAACAGAACCTTAAACTATAACGAATATAATTCGTCAATAAAGACATGAGCATTTATGACTACATAATCAAATAATATGACAGCAACATATATAAACCAGAAATTATGGAACACACAAGGAGAAACACACAAAAACACACTTGTAGTAGGATATTCTAATTTATATTTCTCAATTTATGAAAGACCAAATGGAAACAATAAATAGATCCATAGAAAAACTAAATAGTAATTCATAAGGCAAAATTGATTAATTTATATCAAATTCTTTATCCTGAAAATAGAGAATTTGTCTTGTCTTCAAGTACCTATGCACATCCATGAAAATAGATTATGTATTTGACCACAAATAAATTTCAATAAATTCCATAAAGTAGAAAGTGTGTATACAATATTCTCTAATCATGATACAATAAAATAAAATATTAATGGAAATTTTCAGAAAGCTAGAAGACACTTAAGTTTGAGGATTTAAAAAAATCTCTGTTGAACAATTATTGGGTCAAAAGTAATTACAGGCCGGGCGCGGTGGCTCACGCCTGTAATCCTAACACTCTGGGAGGCCGAGGCGGGCGGATTGTTTGAGCTCAGGAGTTCTAGATCAGCCTGAGCAAGAGCAAGACCCCATCTCTACTAAAAATAGAAAGAAATCAATCGGATAACCAAAAATATATAGAAAAAATTAGCCGGGCATGGTGACACATGCCTGTAGTCCCAGCTACTCGGGAGGCTGAGGCGGGAGGATTGTTTGAGCTCAGGAGTTCGAGACCAGCCTGAGCAAGAGCAAGACTTCGTCTCTACTAAAAAAAATAGAAAGAAATTATCTGGACAACTAAAAATATATAGGAAAAATTAGCCGGGCATGGTGGCACATGCCTGTAGTCTCAGCTACTCGGGAGGCTGAGGCAGTAGGATCGCTTGAGCCCAGGAGTTTGAGGTTGCTGTGAGCTAGGCTGACGCCATGGCACTCACTCTAGCCAGGGCAACAGAGCAAGACTCTGTCTCAAAAAAAAAAAAAAAAAGTAATTACAAACCAAATTTGCAAAATTTCTCAACAACAGCAATAATGAAGTACTACATCTCAGAAACTACGAGAGAAAGACAAAGCAATGCTCAACTATTGGAATAATTAGAAAAGAGCCACAGAACAAACCAAAGGAAACAGAAAAAATAGATACAGATAAAAGTAGATATTAATGAATCAGAACAAAGAAAACAGTGAAACTAATAAGTTAATCCAGAAGTAAAAAGTAGATAATAACATAAATAAGTCACTAGCTAATCTAAAGAAAAGAATGGATGGAAATGCAAATGCACAAAATACTGAATGAGAAACAAAAAGTAATTATAGAAAGAGATGGAATTAAAGAACAGTAACAGACTACCTGTTCAACTCTGAAAATAAATTTGTAAACCTGTCTGAAATCGATAGTTTTCTAGGAAAGAACAATTTACTCACCCAAGAGAAGATGATTCTAAGAAGATTAAAATTGATTAAATAAATATGAGTCTTCAAAAAGCAACCAAAACTTTTATAGTTCTTTAAAAACTATGAAGTTTAGATGATTTCCAAAGGGATTCTACCAAGCCTTTAAAAAGTAGACAATACCACTGTTATTTAAACAATTTCAGAGCAAAGAAAAATAAGGAAAACTTTCCATATTATTTTTATGAAGTGCATAAAGTATTTATACCAACAGCTTTAAGCATTACAAGGGTTGCAAATAAGAAATCACAGGCCAATCTTGCTTGTGAATATCAGTGGAAAATTGTAAATAAAGTATTAGCCAAAATAATCCATCAACACACTAAAGGAATATAATTTACCATGACCAGAAATGCAAGAATGGTTCAATAGTAGTACTATACATAATCTATAATACATATTATTGTATTAATAGATTTAAGGAGAAAAATTACATGGTCATTGCTATAGTTCCTGAAAATGCATTTGATGAAGTTAAATGAACTTTCTTGATAAAACGCTCAATAAAATAAAAATTTGAAAGGATGAAATCCTGTCATTCTCAGCACCATGTATGGAACTGGAAGACATTATGTTAAGTGAAATAAGTCAGGAATAGAAAATTAAAAACTGCATGTTCTCACTTATATGTGGAAACTATTAATAAAAAAAGTGGATCTCAGAGAAGTCAAAAGATGAACAGGGTATACTAGAAGCTGGGAAGTGTAGGAGGAACGGAAAGATAGGGAGAGATTTGTTAATGGATACAAAATTACAGCTAGATAGGAGGAATAAGTTCCGGAGTGTTATACCACTGTAAGATAACCATAGTTAACAATAGTATATTACATAGTTTCAAATAATTGGAAGAATATTGAACATTCCTAACACAAAGATATGATAAATGATTGAGATGATGAATATGCTAAATATCCTGATCTGATCATCATACATTATATGTATAGAAACATCACTAATTATCCCATAAATATGTACAATTATTATGTGTCATTTAAAAATTAAAATTAAAAAGTATAAAAAATTTAAAAATAAAAATAAATAGATAATGCCTTTACATGAGAAAATATATTCATTTTGGCTTTCCAAAGCCCACACCAGGCATGACAGGGAGGTACTGGAAAAGCATCTTCCGTAAAGCGCAGGGAGGGCACCATGTCCAGGCTCAGCACAGGGTTTTTACATTATGCTGAATGTACCAGCTCTAACGTATGACTCACTCCTTTACCTCCTTCGAGTCTTTGCTCAAAATTTATTTTCTCAAAAACGGATACCCTGATCAGCCCATCTAAAATTGTAAACTTCCCCTTATTGTGGAAGCCCCCAATGCCCTTATCTTACTCTGAGTTTCTTTTTTCTTATCATTTATTATATTCAGCATATTATAAATTTTATTTATTTATTATGCTTATTACTTTTTGCATGTCTCCTCTGCTGCTATAGAAGTGCCAAGAGAGGCATTTTGCCTAATCTATTCCAAGAGCCCTGAACAGTGCCTTGTCCATAATAGCTCAATCAATATTTGTGAAATGACTAAGTAAAATAGTGAAAGCATAAACCTTGACAAGAGGAAGACCATACCAACATTATTTGTAAGTAATACTATCATATACCTAGAATGATCAGAATCAATTAAAAGTCTATCACAAATGATAAGAGAATTCAATAAAAGTATCAAATAGATATATGGGTAGCTATCATATATTATATTAAGATATATGATAGCTATTATATATAAATATAATACATAAAAACAAATATATGTATAAAATAACTAGTTAGAGTATATAAAAGAAGAAAAGATTTCATTTACAATAGTAACAAAAAACAATATCTAGGTATAATTCAATGGGAAATGTGTAAGACCAAATAAAGGAAACTTTAAAACACTACTTAGGAATTTGAAAGATACTTTGAGCAAATGGAAAGCATATTATGTTCTTGGATAGGAAGATTCAACACTTAAAGATGTCATATATTCCAATTAATTTTGAAGCATAATATAATTTTAAAAAAATATTAACAGATTTGTTTTTAACTAGATAATCTAATTTTATAGTTCAGAAACAAAGGAAAGCTTAGTAAAAACGGAGTAATGAAGAAAGACGAGCCCTACTAGATGTAAAAACACATTTCAAAACCTCAATTATTAAAATTGTGGTGTCAGTGTATAAATAGATAAATAAATGGAACATAATATAATGTTCCAAAAATACTTGTAGAACAAAATGCATTCTGGAATTTAGTAGTATGTGACCCAAAAAGTAAAGAAAAATTGAATAAATGGTGTTGGGATAAATACTTTATACCATATGCCAGAATAAATAACAAATGGAGATTTGTTAAGATTTTAAATGAAGTAATAAAACCATACATGTGACCAAGCAAACACAAAAAACTTCTTTATAATTTTGAAATGAACTGCTACAGCTATGTCTCCAAATCCAGAAGCCATAACAATTCTGCATGGCATAAGACACTATAGCAAAGTCAAAAAAAAAAAAAAATCAAAGATAAATAACAAAATGGGTGAAATATTGGCAGTACTTCAAGATAAAAGGTTGGTTATTTGACACAAAACCATCTCTTAGAACATGCTAAGAAGAGGACCAAAAGCCAAATAGAAAATTTGGTAAAGAATATAAAAGGATAACCCATAAAAAAGAAAATACAAGTGGCTCTTAACCAAGTGAAAAGATCCTCAACCCCACTCATAAGAGAAATGCAAATTAAATTACACTGACACCATTTTTTTACTCATCAGATTGGCAAAAACCCCAAAATTTAATTAACAAGCTTTGTTATAAATCAGCAGGCAGTCTTATACACTGCCTGTGATAATGCAAATTGGTACAACCTCCACGGAAGACAATTTGACAACATTTGTCAAAATTACAAATGCTAATACTCTTTCACCAGCAATTCTGCTGTTAAAAATTTAGCATATGATATTTGTGCACAGGTACAAAATGATGCATGTACAAGGCTATTTATAGCAACATGTTTTGTAATAGCTACAACACACTGGAAACAACCCACCTGCCCATCAGTAGGAAAGTGATTAAATAAATTACTTTCACTTAATGGAATACTATGAAACTGTATTTTGGAAAATAAAAAATATCTGTATCACTGATGTAAAAATATCTCCAAGATCTCTGTACAGAATAGTGAATATGCTCCACCTTTTGTAGAAAAAAAGGGGAAATACTCATATCGTTCACATGAAGCAACTCTAGAAGGATATGTCTACCTTTGGAGGGATATATGGAAACTGATGAAATAATAGGGTAGGAGGGAACTGGGTGGATAGATATTAGGAAGACTTTTTACAATATATTTTTAAAATAACTTTTAATGATATGACTATATTATCATCTGAAAAAAGTTAACATTCGAAATAGTATTTTTAATGCCAATAGACATATTATGCATAATAAGCAATGTGTTAGCTATTGTACTGTATTCATATATCTCAACACAATCATCTGTAGGATCAATAATATTTCGACAGTTCTTGGCATAACTATCAGTGGTTTCACTAAACATGGTCAAATCCCCAGACTAACTTGAAGCAGAAGACCGAAATATTCCAGCATCTTCTTGTCCCTATTCTCAAATTCTCCCATTTGGGTTCTTCATTTAAACTATTTCCCTTATGTCAGGCCCCACTTTTTTGTCCCTTTACAGCGTGATGTTACGAACATAGACTTCAGAGATCATTTATTCCTGTATTTGTTGTCTGCATGACCTTGGACCAAGTGCCTTAGTTTCCTCATGTGTAAAAAGGTGATAATACAAACTTCATGAATTTGCTGTGAGGATTTAGTGAGTTCCTGTACATAAGCTCTGAGCCTGGCACATAGTAAGACTTATAGAAGTATTAAATCTCTCTACTACTACTGCTACTACTACATTGACTACTAAAACTTCCCAGTGGCGTGAATTTTCACTGGGTTCTGAACTCTGGCACGTTTTAGTGGACACTGTGGTTATCAACCTTGCATAAAGGGTCTAGGGTGGAACATCATCTTCAGTCACTTCAAGTAGCAACTGTACCTTTACTATTTAAGCACTCAGTCATAAATTTATGCTAATTTCTGCCTTTGAATTAAAACTTTTCTGATTAAACACACTGAGTTTCTGCTTAATAATTCTTTCACTCTTTAATTCAAAATATAATGTTCATTGTGCATAAAAGAGTCATTAGTATTTTTAGCACATTTATACCAAAAGTTCAACAACATTTTTTATTATGAAATGCAATTTACTTCAATTCTACATTCAGAATTAACTCATAGTACCTCTAACTCACAATGTCTCTCTTATTGTAATCAAGATATTTTAAGTAATTTTAATTATATTTATGCAATTATCATTTCAGTTGCCAAAAACACTATTTCCAATGTCAGTAATTCACATTATTAACAATAAAATTCATTAATATTACCTACATACAATGTGTAAACTACTCAAATAGACATGTACAAGGCTTTGGGGGAGAAACCATACTGCTCAGGTGTAATTTTTAAATATTAGAGAAGATTAGAGAATTAGGGTGACTATCAGAAAACAATACGGACCACAATGAGCCCTCAGTTGAACACTGACAAATTTTTTGTTATTAATAAATTTCTTCTCCCTGAATTTCCTCAGATAATGTACAACCAGAGATTATCAAGGAAAATACTAGTAAAACTGTAAATTATGCTTAATTTTTGGGCTATAAACCAGAAGTTTCTAATTAAAAAGCTAAAGTTCTCATTTTGATGATGTAAAGATGCAACTCAAAGGAAAAATTAATGTAATTTTTGTTATTATATTATTGTGTACATTAATGGAGCAAGTGTTAGCTTATGTCCCTTAGAGATATAGGGAAAAGAAGTAGACCCTGAGGTAGATTGTAATCAACTAAACAAATTGAGACATGTAAAATAATTCCAACATAAATATTAAGTGATAAGGGCTGTGCTAGGAGAGTTCAGGGAGACGTGACCACAGAAACTATTTTGCATTTTAGCTAGGCTTTGAAGATAGGTGGAAGTTCAATAGACAAAAATGGTTAACAAAATCCTTTCAAATGAAGGAAATAATAAAAGAAATGACTACAAGGAAATAGCAGAGCATGCTTGTAGGACTAAACATATGGATGACAGTATAGAATAATACGGAGGAATAAAACACAGTAATAAGAAGCAATAATGAGATATCACTAACTTCACTGAAAATGGCTTTTATCAAAAAGTCCCAAAACAATAAATGTTGGCGTGGATGCAGAGAGATAGGAATACTCACACACTGCTGGTGGGACTGCAAATTAGTGCAACCTCTGTGAAAAGTAATATGGAGATACCTCAAAGAACTACAAGTAGAATTACCATTTGACCCAGCAATCCCATTACTGGGCATCTACTTAAAGGAACGAAAGACTATAAAAAAGAGATCTGCACTCAAAAGTTTATAGCAGCACAATTCACAATTGCAAAGATGTGGAAACAACCCAAGTGCCCATCAATACATGAGTGAATTAATAAAATGTGGTGTATGTATGCCAAGGAATTCTGCTCAGCCACAAAATCAATGATGATCTAGCACCTCTTGTGTTATCCTGGAAAGAGCTGGAACCCATTCTTCTAAGTAAAGTAAGAATTGAAAAACAAGCACCATATGTACTCACCAGCAAATTGGTATTAACTGATCGACATTTTTATGTGCACATATAGTAGTAACATTCATCGGGTTTTGGGCAGGTGGGAGGGTGGAGGAGGGGATGGGTATATTCACACCTAATGGGTGAGATGCTCACCTTCTGGGGAATGGACACGGTTGAAGCTCTGACTTGGGTGGGGCAAAGGCAGTACGTGTAACCTAAACATTTGTACCCTGTAATATGCTGAAATCAATAAAAAAAGAAGCAACAATACAAGGCTGAGAAATTTAGACCATTTTTTCATAGGCAATGGAAAGCTATGAAAGATATTTCAATCAAAAGAGTAATTTTATAAAAGTTGCTGTATGAAACTTACACTGGTTACTGTGTACAAATAGATTTGAGTTTGAGGGGAGGGTAAGAGAATGTTCTAGTAGTTCAGGCAAAAGGTTTATACGAGTCTGAATTAGGTGCTATGGGACAAGAAAGGAAGAGATGAGTGCAAATATATAAACAAAGACTATTAGTAATTTTACAAACACTTACGACATGACAATTTTTACAATTTATCAGCTAATCATCTCAACTACCCATAAGCAGTTAACTATTATTTCCGTTTTACATAAAGTTGATTAACTTAGTCATGATGACACAGTCGTAAGTAGTAGTGCTGGGACTTGAACCCCAGGTTCACTGACTTCTAAAGTGCACACTTTTAACCTCTGTGATCTATACTGCTTTAAAGCTCATTATACTGAACATTAAGGAGAAAATTAGAGCCAACAATGACACTGAGATTTTAAGCTTAAGTAATTGAGGAAATAATGGTACCAATCAAAACAAAGCATGGAATATTAGGAGGAAGAGTTAGTTCAGGAAGATTAGACACAAATTCCACCTCTACCAAACCAACTCCGCCTCCTGAAGAGTATTAAGATTCCAACATTATCTGAAGAATGTTTTCCTTATATATTATTCATTGGTCCTGTTTTAGTCTTTAAATGTTGATTTATTTTGTGATGAGCTACTTCCAAATTAACTCACTGGAACTCTATTGTTTTATCAGGTGAGAAGTTTTCTGATAAGAAGCCTCAGGTGCAGTTAGTCATATCATATGAGGATGTGAAGCTGACCATACTGGTGAAACACATGAAAAACATCGTAAGTTTATTATGTATAATAATAAGAGACATGTAAACCTACATTTAGAAATCATTTACCTCCTGTGGGCAATTAGTGTCAACATTAATAAGAAGAATGAGTAGAGTGACCAATTTTAAGTAAGAAACCATGAGCCAATTATAATGTTTTTGCCTCAGTACGGTTGCGACTCTTGGAGTAAGGACTATAAAATATTTCACAGTGAAAGCTCTAGAATGAACATTGGACTTCATTCAAAATGAAGTGTCAGGGTAAAACTAGTGAAAAGGCTCTGAAAAACCAGGGACAGCTGGAAGAGTAAAGCCTAAAAGGAAAAAGTCTGTGTCCCAAGGATTTCCATCTAGCTCATCGTGCCGAGCTTTGTGGAGGATTGACTCTACTTCTTCGCAAAGTGCCAGTACCTTCTCTGTGAAGCCAAGAACTCTTAGGGTTCTCCCCAGTTCTCACTGTACCTTGAGTTTATAGAGTTTATAGCATCATAATAGTTATCATATTCCGATGTAATCGCTTATGCATATTTCTTTCTCCTCAAAAAGTGATAATTTTTTTGAGAACAAGAACCCCATCTTCGCATTCCCAGAACCTAGAACAAAATCTGTAGTTCGCCTCTAAGGAAAACTAAAACTCCACTGTTTATTACACGCCACTTAAGGATGGGTCAGGTCAGAGGCAAGGATAGGAATTGGACTAAGTCATTATGAAAGAGAGGGAGCTTTGTATGTTACAGGGTAAGTGACTAACGATCCGAGTCTGCGTGCAGTGAGCAGAAAAGGAGAACTCTAAACCTCACCAGCTCTTCCAATCTTCCTCAAGTCTAGTGAAAATGTGTCCTCCATGTGACTCCCCGGGAGACCACACCAGATGTGGAGAGAGTCAGTGACACAATTTCGGCTCTCTTCTTTAAGCATATAAATCTCTCGGGATGCATTTGGAAGGATCTAAAGGAGCAAACTCTTCTCCACATGACATGCATCTGGAGCATACCAGTACTTAATAAATATTAATATTTGTTCAGTGAACAAATAAGTGGCATAATTTAAAGAAGATACATTTGCTACAAACTTAGTATTAGCCAGGCATCCAAGGACACTTATTTGAAAATCTGCGGTGTTCACATTCAGCAACTTTTGTAATATCTGGACAAATACTTTAAATTTTTTTGGTAAATCCTTTACTCATTAAAATAATTGTTTTCCATTGCTTTTGGTAAAGTAATCCTCTTAAATTAAAATAACAATTATTTAAGAAACTCTTAACACTGGAAAATGAAGATTCAATTAGATATTATTTATGGATACATGGATGTTTATGGATTTTAAACATCTCCATAAACATATAAGATAAAACAATATGTTAAGACATGCTGTTAATCAAGTTAACAGAACTTACATATGTATATGATATATGATAGCCTCGAACATAGTCTTCTTGGAAACTATATATTTTTTCCAGTAATGTCATTGCTCAAAACATTTTAGAGCACTGCTGTTGAAATTGCTTTTGAATCGGGCACATAAACCACACAGTAGACTTGGTCACACCTAATTTTTGATCAAAAACAATATTAACCAAGTTGGTTACCCATTTCATTCCCCAGATGAATCCCCAAATTACTTTTGACAGTTTTTCAAAAATGCATTTTACACTCAAATGAAGTTGTACTGCCAATGGGGATATTCAAAACGAGTGTGATGCAGGCATGAAGAGAGGACATAGAGTGTGAAAGAGCCAGAATTTAAGATGGAGACCAAGTTACAGATAAATGGCAAACGGCCAAAGGAATCCTACAAAAAGTAAAAAACACTTAGGCCCACTGGAGCCTGTGCATTGTCAGTGCTTGCAGAAAGCTATTAATAATGCAGTAATACTACTTTCAGTCTAACTTCTTAATCTACCTGCTGGCACTAAAATCTCTCCATGAGAATTCAGCCCTAGACCTCTTCTCCTTTTCTATCTCTAGCCTCATGGCTTCAAATGTCATTTACATGGCCTTTTCTTCCATGTCTGCAACTCCAGCTTGGAACTCTCCCCTAAAATCCAGAGCTGTATGTACAACTGATTACTCAACAACTCTAGCAGAAATACGATAGCACCTCAAACTTAATATGCACCAAATCAAACTTCTGTGACTGTCCCCCTAAACCTTGCTTCTTTTGTAATCTTTCTCATCTCAGTAAATAGCACCTTCATCCTCCCAGTTACTCAGGTTAAAATCCTTAGAGTCATGTTGACTCTTCTTCTCCCACAAGCTACATCCATTTTATCAGCAAATTCTGCCGGTCTTTTTTCAAAATAAATCTAGATTCTCGCCACTCTTCACCTCCACTGCTACCACCACTGGTTAGAGCCACCGTCATCTCTTATCTGAATTGCTGCTGTAACTTCTTAACAGTTCTCCCTGCCCGTATTTCTTTATAATCTCTTCCTAACCTAGCAGCCCGAATGTTCCTTTAAGAATAAAAGTTATATCCTGTTATTGCTCTCTTCATATCCCTTTGGAGAAGGAGTCTCAAATCACTTACAATGACAGCCAAGGTACTTGTTAACGACCTCTGAGGCCCCTCCCAATCTGGCCCCCCTGGACCTCTCCAGCATCATCTCCTACTGCAGACTCCCTCCATCACTCCTTTCCAACCCCAGTGACTTCCTTGCTGTTCCTTGAATATGGCAGGCGTGTTGCTGCCCCAGGACCTTTGTATCTGCTCCTCTGTTTATCTTGAATGTTCTTCCCAGCCTCATGGCTCAATATTCTCCATGGCTCAATCTCACATGTCCTGAATGACTGTATTTTACTGTCACCTTTTCAGCGAAGTCCTCTTTGACTCCCATATGTAAAACTGCAACACCACTCCTCTTTGTTGTCAGTTCCAATTTTCCTTTCCTACTTTACCATCTCTTCTCCTTGCGTCACTGCTGTAACCCAAAATGTACAGAATAGGGCCAAGTACCTACTACAAGCACACAATGTATATTTTGTTAAATGAAAGAATGTAAATTACTTGTCATGTGAACAACTAAGAACTAGGATTTTTCTCACCTTCCAAAAATCATCACAACAACGTTCTTATGTATTGCATTTTCCACAGCTTCTTTTAAATGACTATTTTATCTCTTCTGCTTATCTGAAAATAGAAATAATATTTAAATATAAATGACATAAAATCATCTATAAATTTTCAGCATATTTTCTTTGCTCATTTCAAGTTTTAGCTAATTATTATTTATTTTTTGATCCTTTGGTATGTTCACATGCCAAAGTAATCAGACTAAAGAAGTTGTGCTTGATTTTATATTAATATTAAAATGAATTATTATGCCTACAGTTCTGTTATATTTGATTTTAAGTTTCATGAAAACAATTGTTTATCTTATATTAAATCTGTGAAGCTTCGCTCAAAGAATTACTTTCCTCCTGTGAGATCACAAGCTAAAATAAAATTGCTAAAATTCTTTTCCTTTCAAAGCAGCACAATATGATTTACTCTAGCGAACAGAGACTGGGGAAGTACTGCAGTTATTTAGAAGCTGGGGAAAGATTTTTTAAAATACTATTTCAGTCTTATGACAAAGAAACGAAAATCATTTTAGATTTGAAATATTTTTTTTTAAATCTGTCTAACACTTTCCCATATGTATCCCACCTTAAAATGCTCTCTTCCATTGACTTCCGCAATGTCTCTCTGTGAATTTTCTCCTGACCTCATGGATGCCTCTAGTCTATGTACTTTCTGGGCTGTTTTCTTCTCCCTGCTCCAGAATATCAGCATTCTGAAAGGATCTAAACATAATCAGTAGGATGAAACTCTCTTTTGACATGGAATCTACGCACACTATCAGAGACTCTTAACACTATAATGGAATGAAAAGCTATTTAAAATGAGGAGCAAATAATGTCAGGACAACAAAGGACATCTCAAATGTAATACTATTTCATCTTTTCATAAGACACAAAATGGGAAAAATAGTTTCTATATGAAAATTAATATAAGAAAGAGAAATGGAGTCAACACAACAGTAAGAACCCAAGGCTAAATACACAAACACTAAAAT
>CAUYSK010022377.1:0-14148 GCA_963575035.1 Avahi laniger | reverse complement strand
ACATGGCTCCTCACAATCTAGTCCTGCTTAATAATAAAGAGCTTAATCTTGTAGCTACAACCTGTAGAAAACTTACTTTCATCCAGGATTTTTCAGCCTTACGCTTATTGATATTTTGGGCTGGATAATTTTTGCTGTATGGCCTTGTATCTTGTGCATTGTAGGATGTTTAGCAACATCCTTGGCCTCCATCCATTAGATTTCAAGTACTAATAGCACCACCTTTCCAACTTATGATGAAAAAAAATAAATGTCTTCAGACATTGCCAAATATTCTGTGTCGGGCAAAATCATCCCTAGTTGAGAGCCATTGGTATAAATAAAACAAGGTTGTCCTTGTGTTAATAACTGTTGAAACTAGCATATATGAGTACACAAGGATTTTTTTATTCCATTCCCTTTACTTTCATTGGAACTTTCAATAATAAAAGTTTTAAAATAGTCATTTAAAAAGGATTAAATGGTAGGGTAAGGAAGTGCAAATATTGGAAAATGTTTGGCTATGAAAACCTTAGCAAACATAAATATTTGTACCAATTAATTGTCTTCAGTTTATTTTCTTTTTTTAAGTTTTATTTTATTTTTAATTGACAAATAATTGTATTTTGCACCAATTTATTTTTCGACGAACTATTTGTTTGATATAGTGTAAGCACAACTATGAGATGTCAGATGGTGAAACACATTACTAATGGAGGTTTTAAGATTTAAGACTCATATAATGTTAAAAATCATATAGTG
Organism: Avahi laniger; assembly: GCA_963575035.1. Classification (NCBI taxonomy): domain Eukaryota; kingdom Metazoa; phylum Chordata; class Mammalia; order Primates; family Indriidae; genus Avahi; species Avahi laniger. Next base: position 13,407 of record CAUYSK010022377.1, on the reverse strand, counting down.
AGGATCTTTAGGAGATGATTTTGGTGCAGAATTATTTAAAGTACTGAGGATGGTCAGAAGGTGGGCCATGCACTGTATATTCAGCCTTTAGGCATGTTTTGTGTCACATGCAGAATGGTGACCTACACATTGTCTTAAAATTGAATTTGTTGCCAACATTTTAAAAATCAGATGAATTCCATAAACAAAGACAAAAGACAAATGACATACTAAGAGAAAATGTATTCAACTATTTCACAAATAAAGGACTATATCCCCTAATTTATAAAAAGCTCTAAAATGTTAACAGGAGGGAAAAAGCCAAGAACCCAACAGAAAAGTGGGGAAAAGAGGAATAGACAGTTCACAGAAAAAGATATGCAAATGGTTCTTGAATATGCGAAAGCATGCTTGACTTTGCTGAAAGAGATATGCAAATTAAAACACTGAAGAACGATTTCTCACCTATCAGATTAGCAAATATTCAAAAGCTTGACAATATAACTTGTGGTAGACAGAATTGTAAAATGTCTCCCATTATCTCTGACCTCCAGTATTATGCCCACAATTAGGTTATGCAATAAGACAAAGGTGATGGGATTTTATGAATATAATTAAGGGCCCATATCAGTTGACTTTATATTATTAAAAGGACAATTATCCTGGGGGCCCTGATTTAATCAGTAGGCTATCTTTCAACAGAGAAGGCTTAGACCTTTTCTGAGATCAGGGACATTCTCTTATCAGCCTTGAAGAAGCAAGCTACCATGTGTTTTATAGTCCCCAAGAAAGGAATTCTTCCAACAATTTGAATGAGTTTAGAAGCAGGTCCTTCTCTAAAGAAGGCTCTAGATGACAATGCAACTTAGCCAAGACTTTGTTCACAACCGTGTATGACCCTGAGCACAGGGCTCTGCTAAGCTATGCTCAGATTCTTAACGCACAGAAACTATGAGATAATAAATGTTTTGTTTTAAGCCACTAAGATTATGGCAATTTCTAAGTAGCAACCAAAAACTATCAAAGCCCTCTGGTGAGGCTGGGAGAAAACAAATCCTCTCATTCCTGGCTAATGGAGTGCCAAATGTTAAAAGCCCTGTGGAAGGGATTTTGTCTATATCTGACAATGCATTTCTGCAATTACATACTCATTGGCTTTTGACCTAGCAACTCCACTTCTAGGAATTTACTCTGAAACTATACTACCATAAATTCGAAATAATGTGTGTTCAGAACTTTTTCACTACAGAATTATTTATAATACCTAAATATTTTGAAACAACTTAATTGTACATCCATAGGAGATATGCTGAATAAATTACGGTATGTCTGCCCAATTTGTATTATGGAGTCGTGAAAAGAATTGAGAAAATCTCTGACTGGGTGCGGTGATTCACATCTATAATCCCAGCACTTTGGGAGGTGGAGGTGGAGGTAGGAGAATCACTTGAGCCTAGAAGTTTGAGACTAGCCCAGACAACACAGCAAGACCCCACCTCTACAAAAAAAAAACATTTAAAGTAGCTGGGCATGGTGCCTGTAGTCCCAGCTACTTGGCAGTCTGAGGCAGGAGGATTGCTTGAGCCCAAGAGTTTAAGGCTGCAGTGAGCTGTGATCATGCCACTGCACTCCAGCCTGGGCCACAGCGTGAGTGGGAGCTTGTCAAAAGGAAGGGAGGGAGGAAGAAAGGGAAGAAGAGAGGAAGGAGGGAGAAAATAAAAATCTCTGAGATGGAGAAATTCCTAGGACATCATTTAATTAAAAAGGCAGAACGAGGGAGTATATATATAGTATTCTACATCTTGCATAAGAAAGAAGTGAGAATATATGTATGTATTTGCTCATTTTTTAAGTAAAGGAAACAACAGGCCAGGCATGGTGATTCACGCCTGTAATCCTAGCACTCTAGAGGCGCAGGCTGGAGGATTGCTTGAGGTCAGAAGGTGGAGGCCAGCCTGAACAAGAGGAAGATCCCGTCTATACAAAAAATAAAAAAATTAGCCAGGTGTCGTGGAGAACACCTGTACGTAGTCCCAGCTACCCAGGAGGCTGAAGGAGGAGGATTGCTTGAGCCCAGGAGTTTGAGGTTGCTGTGAGCTACGATGACATCACTGCACTCTAGCCAGGTGACAGAGGGAGACTCTGTCTCCAAAAAAAAAAAAAAGAATAAATCTGAAACTAAAGAAAAATAGAAAATGGTTACTTAGGGGAGTGGAGAACAGGATGGGAGGTCGGAATGTGAGTGAGACTTCTGTGCATATAATTTTTTACTTTGGAACTATTAAATGTTTTAGAAAGCACAAAAAATAAAAAATTCTCTTTCTAATATGGATGTTGAAATATTTAGGGGGAAACATACCAGTATCTGTAGTTTATTTTGAAATGCTTAAAAAATTAAGATGAGTAGATAGATATGGAGATGTTTAGATGGATATGATAGAGCAAATATATACAGTGTTGATAGCAGAATCTAGGTAGTGAGTATACAGGTGTTTACTGTAAACACTTTTTAGTTTCACTCCATGTTTGAAAATTTTATCTTAAAAGTTGTAAAAATTCAAATGGAAATGGACAAAAAAGCAAACTCTGAAGCCATCTTAACTGTGTATCAAACTGATAACGTAACCACGTAGAGAAAATAATTTTTTTCTTTTTTTTCTTAGAAACAGGGTCTCCCTCTGTGGCCCAGGCTGGAGTGCAGTGACATGATCATAGCTCACTGTAGCCTTAAAGTCCTGGGCTCAAGTGCTTCTTCTGCCTCAGCCTCATGAGCAGCTGGGACTACAGGCACATGCCAACACATCCAGCTAATTTTTATTTTATTTTATTTTTTGTAGAGATCGGGTCTTGCTGTGTTGCCCAGGCTGGCCCCAAATTCAGAGGCTCAAGTGATCCTCCTGCCTCAGCCTCTGAAAGTGCTGGGATTACAGACATGAGCCACAGCACTTGACTTAAAAAGAATTTATTCAAGTATATTTTTAGCACAATAGTCTGTACACTTTAGTGGGATATATTGTCAGGACAAAAAAAAATTTCAAAAAAATCTTGAATTTTCTTTTTAGAAATCTCTGAACAGAAGTCAGCTGGAACTCCTAAATTATAGTAAATACCAGACCAACAGAATTCTTCCTGAAGTAGCCTTTTTATAGTTAGTTTCGGAATGTTAATAACCTCATTCACAATAATTTATCAAAATATATTCATGGCATGTAATTCCAGGAAGAATTTTTTTCCTACCCACTAGGTGGCAATGCTATCTAATCTAATTAAAAGCAGAACTTCAATGTGAAAGACTTATTCATCTAACAACCTATATTGATCTTTCTCAACTATTGAACAAACTAAAGTTTCATTAGTATCTATATGATGTTCTTCAGAATTCAGTCCATGTTGACAAATTAAAAAAAACAATTTTGGGCCTGGCGCGGTGGCTCACACCTGTAATCCTAGCTCTGGGAGGCCAAGGCACGCGGATTGTTTGAGCTCAGGAGTTCGAGACCAGCCTGAGCAAGAGCGAGACCTCGTCTCTACTGAAAAAATAGAAAGAAATTAGCTTGACAACTAAAAATATATAGAAAAAATTAGCCGGGCATGGTGGCGCATGCCTGTAGTCCCAGCTACTCGGGAGGCTGAGGCAGATGGATTCCTTGAGCCCAGGGGTTTGAGGTTGCTGTGAGCTAGGCTGACGCCACGGCACTTTAGCCCAGGCAAAAGAGTGAGACTCTGTCTCAAAAAAAAAAAAAAAAAAAAGAAGAATTTTAATAACAAAGAAAAATTGATCCTATTTCCCCACACAAGGACTATATTAAATCAAACTCAAAATCATTGGATTATTAGGAACCTCCAGAAGTCAGCTAGTCCCTTTGCTTACCTCCAAACAGAACAACGCTCCTGCTCTATTATTTCTTCTCTACCTGGGAAAGAGGACATTTGTCAAAGTTCTATTCTAAAATTTAGCATAACATCAAGTGGTTCATTCATTCATTCTTCATAAAGCAAACAATTTCTGAGTAATTACCATTTGCCAGGTATTGGGCTAGGTACTGGGGATATGATGGTGCTATCCACACAGTCCCAGGAGTTTAAGGTTGCAGTGAGCTATGATCGTGCCACTGCACTCCAGCCTGGGCAACAGAGCAAGATCTTGTCTCGAAAAAAAAAAAAAAAGCATTTATTTGTAAGCATTTATCAACGGTCAAAAGTCAAGTAATTTAATAACTATGTGAAAGAGTCCATTACTTTATCAATAAGAAGTTGCTGTTGGATTCTGTAAGGGAAGATTCAGTGATACGGTGGGTGACCAGGCCACACTGCAGTGGGTCGTGAATAGAGCAGCAGGTAAACTTGCAGAGTCAGCAAGTGCAGAAAACTCTTCAAAGAAATCTGGCAGTGAAGGAGAAGTCAAGATAGGAAAACATCGAAACATGCTCGTGAATGTTTAAATGCTGCTGGGAAGGAGCCAATAGACAGGGAAAGGCTGAGGGCGGTGAGGGAGAGGCAGATAAGGCCGTGGAGCAAGTGTGGCATTGGAGAAGCGGGGAGAGCGTGGGAGCTAAAACCAGGTGGCCTGGACGAGGCACCTAGAGGTGTGCTGAGCTCGTTAGACACCCAGAGCACATCATTTTTAACATAACGCTCCCCCACTGTATGACAAAATTATTTATGAATAATCATGAAATGAAGCAAATAATAAAATTCCAGAATGTAAATGCAGAAAGTGACATTTTTTTCTGCACTCTGTACATGTATTATGTGAGTAAAAAAAATTGTAATAAAAAAATTACAATATTGGGATGGGCACAGTGGTTTACTCCTGTAATCACAGCACTTTGGGAGGCCAAGGCAGGAGGATGGCTGGAAGCCAGGAGTTTGAGACCAGCCTGGACAACATAGCAAGACCCGGTCTATACAATACATTTTTTAAAAATTAGCTGGGTGTGGTTGTGTGGACCTCTAGTCCCAGCTACTTGGGAGGCTGAAGTGGAAGGATCACTTGAGCCCAGGAGTTCAAGGCTGCAGTGAGCTATGACGGTTAGTTGCACTACAGCCTGGGCGACAGATCAAGACCCTATCTATAGAAACAAACAAAATATTACAATATAAAAAAGGAAAAGAATAGTGCATTAATAATTTTGTATTACACAGAAAGACACAATTTAGAGAAAAATACTACATCATACCACTGATGTTGAGACTGAGCAGGGACCCCTCTTAGAGGCCTATCTGGCCCCCTAAGCATGGAAATAAAGCAAAATATTGAGTACCGGCAGGGGAGTTCCGGGCATCTAGCTAGCTTTGAAAAGTGAATAACAATGGCCCTCCAAGCATGCCAGAGTCAGGAGGTGTTTTGGATCCCTTGGGAAACTAAAAGATGGCATTTTAGCATATGTTCTTGAGTTGTTGTTCAGAAACCCTCACCAGATGAAAAATGCAGATAAGGGGAAACTGAGGAAGGTCAGACACACCCAGTCATATCCCTTCTTCCTTAACCACCATTAGGTTTTCTTCCCTAAGGTTAAACAGAACCAATGACCAGACTTGCTCTGCTGCCGATTTCAATCAAGGGCCTAATGATGCTCCCTCCTTTTTGTGGCTCAGCACAACGGCTGACCAGCGTTCCTTTCTGGTAAGAGACCACAGACCATGCAGTGGCTTTGGCAGGTCTACAAAGGAGGCACAGTGAGGGTTTTCGCATCCTCTGCTTCACCTTTTAACATCAGAAGCCCAAAAACTCCACCTTTGGATCATGCTAACGCCTCTATTTTTTTTTTTTTTTTTTTTTTGTGGAGACAGAGTCTTGCTCTTGTTGCCCGGGTTAGAGTGCCATGGCGTCAGCCTAGCTCACAGCAACCTCAAACCCCTGGGCTCAAGTGATCCTTCTGCCTCAGCCTCCCCAGTAGCTGGGACTACAGGCATGCGCCACCATGCCCAGCTAATTTTTTCTATATATTTTTAGTTGTCCAGATAATTTCTTTCTATTTTTTAGTAGAGACGAGATCTCGCTCTTGCTCAGGCTGGTCTCGAACTCCTGACTTCGAGTGATCCTCCCGCCTTGGCCTCCCAGAGTGCTAGGATTACAGGCGTGAGCCACTGCACCCAGCCTAACGCCTTTATTTTCTGAACATGGGTATCATGAAGTAGCACAAAGCTCAGTTGCACATGTGCATGTTTCTCCTTTCATACCCATAGCTCGATAAATATTTATATTTGGCCACCCCACTCAGCATAAATTCCTATTCCTATAGCCCTTCCCTTGAAGTACCTGTTTCTAGCTTCCAGCCTGAGACTGCTTCTCAGCCTGTGAGAATGGCCACCCTGCAGGCTCAACACTTTATGAGAAATAAAGGTCTCCTTTCCAAATGTATGAACTTCATCATTCTTCAGTTAATATATCATTGTTTATTTTGCATCTAGTGCTTAAAATCAGAAATATAGAACCTCAGGAAATGAATACAGGAACTTCAGAGTAAACTCAAAACATTCCATTAGAAACTTACTCTCCAAACCAACCGTGTGGCTGAGACTGGGCATATTCGGGCGAACTATATAACAGAGTTCTCTCAATTACCTTTCATAGAGAATACGATGTTTATTAAAGGAGGAGTAATGAAAATGTACCAATTTCAAGCTTACGCATATATTACAAAAATACAGTAACTGCTGCAATTGAGTAGAATTGACCAGCAAAGAGTGTTTTTAGGCAGGAGTATTTTATCTGTCATCATTTAGTATTGATAGCGATGGTTTTTATTATTGTTTAATTATGGAGATAGTTAAGATCGGACTGACTAATTGGTTTTGTTTTTAAATCTCTACAGACAACGCACTCCTCATTGCCTGCAGCTTGGGGTGAACTGCTCCAACCCTTCTCCCTCCATAGGCCACTCAGGCTTGCACTGTGGCAGAAAGAAAGGCGGAAGGGAAGCTTAGCAAGGGCAAGCTTGAAGCCGAGGCGGGTGGTAGGAGCAAGGTCTTCTGCTAAGAATGAGGGGAGCTGGTGCTGGGTCACAACTGCAGCTCAGAGCGCATTTATTAAGGCTCCGGTAAATTGTAAGAAGGCAGGCGCAGGGGTTGGGAACCTGCATCCTTAAGGCCACATGTGGCCTTCTAGGTCCTTAAGTGAGGCCTTTTGCCTGAATCCATATTTTACAGAACAAACCCTTTTATTAAAAGGGGTGCAGCAGAGAAAGATGAAGCTTTTCTTGCCCCCTTCAGTGCCTAAAAAAGAACAATCTTGAAATCAGATGGCCGTGGCTTCCCCATCTCTGGGAGCTGTGACTGGTCTTTCTGAGCCCCAATACCCCTAAAACTGAGATTAACAAGAGGCCTCAGAGAACTGAGTGAATAATCTGAGTTTTGGAGGGCTTTTCTTTTCAGAGTTCCCCTAAGCATGTGTGCTCACCGAAAGAGGATGGTCAGCCAATATTCACTGTACCCAGCAACCCTCCTGGGCCTGGTTGCCTTGACTCCTGGCTGCGGTAGTGGAGTACGCTTCTGGCAAGTGGCACAAACCACAAACGTTTCACCTAGACAGCTTTGAGGTTGGGACTACTTTCCTCAGAAGGGTACAGGCTTGCCAAGAACAGAGTGTTCAGTGGAGTGTTTTTAAGTAGTAGAAATGGCTGCTGTGGAGAGGGAAAAAGAACCCAAAAGAACTACAGGATTAAGGGCTCAGTAGGGGGTGGAAGGCCATGATAAAAGACAAACTTTAGAATAAATAAGTGTAATAAATACATTTAAGAGTCTATCTGAGGAAAGAATAATTCGCAAATCAGGCAGCCCTCAGAACCCAAGAGATTCAGAGAACTCAGTGCTGCGGTGAGTTATAGACAGAAAAGTGCTGAAGAAAGCAGAAACAAGGAACAAAAAGCAGATTGGGCGTTTCAGAATTACTTTCCTTGTAAAGGTTAAAGCAGAGGGAACTTCCTTATCATGCCAGCTAAAACTGGCCTGTTTGGGGATTTGGCTGTCTCTCTCTCTCTCCTGATTTCTCAGATCAGGTAAACAGCCTGGCTTGGTGGTGTGGAACTTTAGCATAAGTAATTCCATTTTGGGTTGGTCTGTTGGGCCCGGTGCAGGAGCTCAGTCCAAATCAATGGCCTCCTATAAATTTGATTGAACAACCACAAGTTCCTTTAACTGAGGTTAGAGTAATTTTTTCCTATGATGACTCCAGTGTAGAGGGAAAGCAAATTGTTACTGTTCTCTAGATCAGGAGTTGGCAAAATTCTTTTTGTAAAGGGCCAGATTGTAAATACTTTAGCCTTTCTCTATTGCATACTCTTTGTTCCTTTATTTGTTATAAGCCTTAAAAACATATAAAAAGTAATTTGCAGTCATAACATGTAACCAAAATGTTTGTGCCTCCCATAATATCCTGAAATAAAAAAAAAAGAAAAGAAAAAAATATATAAAAACTGAGGGGGGAGGAGAGGGTGAGTAAATTCACACCTAATGGTGTGGTGCCAGCTATCTAGGGGATGGGCATGCTTGTAGCTCTGACTTGGGTAGTGCAAGGCAGTTTATGTAACCAAAGCATTTGTACCCTCATAATATTCTGAAATAAAAATTAAAAAATAAAAAACAATCTTAGCTCCCAAGCAATACAAAAACAGGCCTTGAGGGAGGGCATGGTGGCTCAGGCCTGTAATCCCAGCACTCCGGGAGCCCGAGGTGGGAGGATCGCTTGAGGTCAGGAGTTCGAGACCAGCCTGAGCAAGAGTGAGACCTGTCTCTACTAAAAATAGAAAGAAATTATCTGGACGACTAAAAAATATATATATAGAAAAAATTAGCCGGGCATGGTGGCACACGCCTGTAGTCCCAGCTTCTCGGTAGGCTGAGGCAAAAAGATCACTTGAGCCCAGGAGTCTCAGGTTGCGGTGAGCTAGGCTGATGCCACGGCACTCACTCTAGCCCGGGCAACAGAGCCAGACTCTGTCTCAAAAAAAAAAAAGGAAAAGTAAAAAGCACCTTTCATTTTTCTGTACAAGTGGGTACATAGAATGCACAATGCTCAGCACCTTTGCTTTTCCTCTCTGTATCCTGTGTATCTTAGAGACTTTTCTATATCAGTATATATAGACTTATTCCATTCTTCCCTCTCTCCATCCCCCCTTTAGAGACGTGATCTTGCTATGTTGCTCAGGCTGGTCTTGAACTTTTGGGCTCAAGCCATCCTCCTCTCTCAGCCTCCCAAGTCACTGGGATTATAGGTACCTGCCACTATTCCGGCCTATTCCATTCTTTTTTTTTTTTTCTTTTGAGACATAGTCTCGCTCTGTTGCCTGGGCTAGAGTGCCGTGGCGTCAGCCTAGCTCACAGCAACCTCAAACTCCTGGGCCCACTCGATCATACTCCCTCAGCCTCCCAAGTAACTGGGACTACAGGCGCGAGCCACCATGCCCAGCTAATTTTTTCTATTTTTAGTAGAGACAGGGTCTCATTCTTGCTCAAGCTGGTCTCAAACTCCTGACCTCGAGTGATCCTCCCACCTCGGGGTCCCAGAGTGCTAGGATTACAGACCTGAGCCACTGTGCCTGGCCTATTCCATTCTTTTTTTAAAACTGCATAGTAATTCCACTGTATAGATGTGCCACAATATATTTACCATTCCCACCCAATGTCCTTTCGGTTTGTGTTCAGTCTTTTGTTTTCACAGACAAGCTGCTATGAGCTTTCTTATAGCTCAGACACTGGAGTCAGAGTGGGATTAAATCCCTATGCTATGACTTATTAACTCTGTGACAGTGGGTAAATGCCTTAGCTTCACCGACCTTAACTGCCTTAACTGTAAAATGGGGATAATAATAGTGCCAAACTCATAGGGTTCTTGTGAGGATTAAACATAAAGTACCTTGCTTGGTGCTCATATATAGTGTGCTCTCAGTGAATATAAAATACTCTTCTTTTTTACTTTCCAACTTCATATGCGTTAGAGTTTATCTGCAGGGTGAATTCTTAGAGGTGGAATGCTAGATTCAAGGATGTTCGTCTAAAATTGATAATGGTAAATTGTCCTCTGTGTTGGATCAACTATTTGCTCCTCCAGGTCTGCACTCTACCTGTCCCCAGTTCTGTACCCCAGGAGGCTGACCTCTGTGGAACTGTATCACCCCATGTCTTTGCCCACCAGTGTCCAATCAGGATCCCTGTGAGAGATGGGAGGGCAGGAGGAAGGAGCGCCAGGCCGCTGTTGGGCAGAGGCCACATTCCTTTACCAGAAGCCAGCTCCTGCTGGGCAGCTGCTCCCCAGTGGCCTGACTCTCACCAGGTTTCAGTAAACCTCTCCCCTTGCCCAGCCAGGTCTGGCAGTAACTGCTCCCTGCAGTGGCTTGTCCTTGAGCGCTTCACCAACCCTGCAGGTTCCCTTAACCATGAGCACATCTCTATAAATAACCCTTTCGTTAAACTTCCTTCAGTTACCCTTTTAATATGCCTTCTGCCTGGCACACGATCCAACTCGCACTCCCACTGATTTGCTGTGAGAATACCTGTTCTCCCATACTGCTGCTGATATTGTTACGTCAGATGTTTTTAAGATTTTACCTAGAATTCTTCTTCAATTCTTTATTTTTTCTGGGTACCAGTGCCATTATTTATCTTTTCTCACAGTGTTTTCTATTAAATTTTATTTCTTAAAAGCAATTGTATAAGCAAAGATATATATTATTTCCTCTATACTGTATTAGTTCAATTAAGAATATCAGAAAACTCAATCAAAATAATGTTAAGAATTACAGGAGACTTTCTCCTGGATCTGGTTTGATATTTGTAAAAAAAAAAAAAAAAAAAATTATTGGAGACTTTTATTGTTTTTTAGACAGAGTCTCACTGTGTTGCCCGGGCTAGAGTGAGTGCCATGGCATCAGCCTAGCTCACAACAACCTCACACTCCTGGGCTCAAGCGATCCTCCTGCCTCAGCCTCCCGAGTAGCTGGGACTACAGGCATGCACCACCATGCCCCGCTAATTTTTTTCTATATATTTTTAGTTATCCAGCTAATTTCTTTCTATTTTTAGTAGAAACAGAGTCTCGCTCTTGCTCAGGCTGGTCTCCTGAGCTCAAACGATCCACCTGCCTCGGCCTCCCAGAATACTAGGATTACAGGCGTGAGCTACCACGCCCGGCTGAATTATTGGAGACTTTTAAAACTTTACCCCAACAAATTACATGCCACTAAGGAATCATTTCGTTAAGTGTGATGATGACATTGTGGCCATATCTGTTGTTTTATTTTTATTTTTTAAGACAAAATCTCACTTTGTTGCCTAGGCTGGAGCACAGCGGCGTGATCATAGCTCACTGTAACCTCAAACTGCTAGGCTCAAGGGATCCTTGCTCTTTAGCCTCCCGACTAGTTGGGACTACAAGTGTGTGCCACTGTATCTGGCTAATTTTTATTTATTTATTTGTGTGTTTATTTATTCAAACGGTATCTCTTTTTTTTAAGAGACGGGGTCTCACAGACCAGCCTCAACCTTAAGTGATCCTGACTTCCTGACCTTAAGTGATCCTCCCACCTCGGCCTCCCAGAGTGCTAGGATTACAGGCGTGAGCCACTGTGCTGCCTGGCCTACTATCTTTTTTTTTTTAGGGACAAGGTCTTTCTATATTGCCCAGGCTGGAAGTGGCCATTTAAAAAAAAAAAAAAGGAAGAAAAAAATCCCTTATCTTTAGAGATAGTCTCTAAAATACTTATAAGTGAAGTAATCTGATATCTTAGATTTACTTCAAAATATTCCAGAAAAATAAAAAAATGTAATGTGGGGAATACATGGAACATGACTGGGAAAATGGAGATAGTTGTTGGAAGTAGATGACGAGTACGTGGTGCTCCTTTTTACCCGCTCTTTCCCATCCCATACCCATTCATTATCTCCACTCTTGTGTTTTAAAAGTTCCAAAATAAGAAGTAAACCAACAAACACAAAAACACAGAGACAACTAAAAAAATCAAGTCGAGGAGAGTAATGGCCAGCGAGCTCCCTGCCTGAGGCGCTTACCCCAACCCTGACTGAGGTGGCGTCAAGGCAACCCTGGTCTTCATCGATCACAGGAAGCCACAGCTCTCCGTGTTCTCGAGTGGAGACACACAGCAGCAAATCATCAGAGAGATTTTCCATTTGGCATCTAAGAGAGGCAAAAATGTAATTTTCTAGAAGGAGGATTATTAATTGGAGGATATGGCAACAAACTGATTTCTAGATATCATGCAACATCATATATTTTCTGTGTGAATTCTTCAAAAAATGAACTTGGCATTTTAGATCTAATTCAACTATTTGCGGCAACATTAGGCAAGTATCTCTGAAAATGTCTGTGAACTGGATTTAATATTCTGTGTAGATGAGGGTCACAATATTCTTGCAGAAATGGTGATGGGGGAATGATACTAGAACCAACAAGAGTGAAATTGTTATACAAATTCATGCACAAAATAAACTGGAGAAACTTGGGGCTATAAAGAATAAAATACATAAAGAATATAAATCTTCCTGAGATTCCCAGAGACATAAACATTGGTAACATCAGTATAAAAGTGCCAAACCTGCCCTCTTTTAGATAAAAAAATTAAAAAGCCTACTCTCAGTAAAATCCAGGGGGAAAAGTCACCTAAATTTACCTTGTAGTTGTTTACCAAAAATAGAGGAGAGTCTTAACTTTTGCTCTTGAACTTAAGTCCAGGTACTGTATAGAAGTTGTGTGAACTGCTATGTGAAGTTCAGTGTTGCTTTTCTTGCTCAGTGATTTTAAAGAAATTGAGTAGTTCCAGTGTGGTTATTTTTTCTGCACTGCATTTCTATGCCCACTGAAGGCATGCCTCCTCTGTGTATTGGCTACTACAGTATTTTGAGAAGTGTTTGAAACATTTCTATAGTTGTGTACAACCCAAAATATTGGTGTTTCATATGGATTACAAGTGTAGCATTCCTTAATTCTTTGCTGTTTGTTACAATTATCCTTTAAAGAACCAAGTGTGGATTGCATGAAAATATTATGACCTTTTCCTCTTAATTTAAATAAACTCCAAGATAATTGGGGAAAAAAACATTAAAGTGGAACAATTTCTAAAATTCCATACCACAATATTATCTGCAGTTCATTAGGTATGGGTATTAACAAAAATTAATCATAACTTTTTCATTGTAATTTTATGTTCACATTATATTTGGATATCTCCCAAAAGAAAAATTTCAAACATATATGGCCGGTCCACAGATTTCCCACATCCTTTTTATTTTGAAAAATTTTTTAATTGGTTGCTAAACTGACTTTATTCTTTTGAGCTTTTATTTGTCTTTTTCAAAAAATGTCCCTTTTAATTGGAGAATTTGACACCGATATTCTGTTGGTTGGAAAGAGCATAAGGCAACATAAAGTAATTATCTTTCATTAAAAGAATTCAGAAGTACATTTCATGATCT